>CAUYRH010015706.1:0-52121 GCA_963574655.1 Perodicticus potto | reverse complement strand
AAGAAAGAAAGAAAGAAAGAAAGAAAGAAAGATATAGTGCTGGGCTTGGCGCCTGTAGCTCAGTGCTTAGGGCACTGGCCACATGCACTGGAGCTGGTGTGATGGAACCCAGCCTGGGCCTGCTAAACAACAACAACAAATCGCTTGGCACTGTGGCAGTAGTCCCAGCTACTTGTGACGCTGAGGCAAGAGCATTGCTTTAGCCCAAGAGTTTGAGGCTGCTGTCAGCTGTGATGATGCCACAGCACTCTACCAAGGGTAACATAGGGAGACTCTGTCTCAAAAAAAAAGAAAGCAAAAATAGTGCTGGGAGAATTGGTTAGCCACATGTAAAAGTCTGAAAGTGGACCTGCACCTCTGACCTCTTCACAAAAATTAACTCACACTGGAAAAAGATTTAAATCTGAGATATGAAATGATAAAAACTCTAGAAGAAAATGTGGGAAAAGCTTTTTACAATATCAGCCTTGGGAAAGAACTGATGAAGATGACCCCATTGGCAATTGCAGCAACAACAAAACTAAATAAATGGGATCTGATCAAATTTAAAAGCTTCTGCTGAGGTTGTCTATTTCCTACAATCCAAAAAGGAAATAGACAACCTTCATAATGGAAGAAGATATTTGCATGTTACCTCTGAGAAAGAGCTAATAACCAGAATCTACCAAGAACTCAAACAATTCAAGAAGTAAAGAACAAACAACCCTATGAATCAAAGGGCAAGAGACATGAACAGAATCTTTTCCCAAGAGGAAAAATAAACAGTGTATGCAAAAATGCGTATTATCTCTGATCATCAGAGAAATGCAAATCAAAACCACTTTGAGACATCACCTAACCCCAGTGAGAATATCCCACATTACAAGGTTTCAAGGCTGCAGATGCTGGCATCGGTATGGAGAGAAGGGACTCCAAAATAATGCAGCCCGTTGGGAAAGAAAGTATAGAAGGAAGTATGCAGAATCCTTACAGAGCTAAAAGTAGACCTTCCATTTGATCTCACAATACCATTACTAGGTAACTCCCCAGAAGAAAAAAAATATCATTTTATCGGGTGGTGCCTGTGGCTCAAAGGAGTAAGGGGCTGGTCCCATATACTGGAAGTGGTGGGTTCAAACCTGGCCAAAAACTACAAAAAAAAAAAAAATCATTTTATCATAAGGATATTTGCACTGAAATGTTTACTGTAACTCAACTTGCAATTACAAAGATGGAAAAGCAACCCAAGTGCCCATCAACCCATTAATGGATTAACAAACTATGTATGGTGGGGGTTCTCGTAGCTCAGCGTTTAGGGTGCCGGCCAATGCACCTGGGCTGGTGGGTTGGAACCTGGCCCAGGCCTGCTAAACAACGACAACAAAAAAATAGCCGGGCATTGTGGTGGGCACCTATAGTCCCAGCTACTAGGGAGGCTGAGGCAAGAGAATCGCTTGAGCCCAAGAGTTTGAGGTTGTTGTGAGCTATGATGCCACCGCACTGTACCCAGGGTGACAAAATGAGACTCTGTCTCAATAAGAAAAAACAAAAAACAAAAAACAAAAAACTGTGGTGCATGTATACCATGAAATACCATGCCCTGTTTTGCTGGAGCATTTTGAGTAAGTTGGCAGAAATAAAAAACAAAGTACTTGAGTAATCAATAAAGGCATAGAGATGATCTGCGTAAATTGAATGTAACTTAAAAAGTTGTGAGTATTCAAAACTATTTTTATTTTTCCTTCTGTCCACTTTCATTTGTATTCCAGGCCTGTTGGCTATAGAATACATGTATGTTTTGATTCACAGCTTAAATAACGGCTTGCTATCATTTCCTACTGAAGTTTATTTCCCAATATGAACATTTTTACATTGATTTTTCTTCGCTTCTTAGAGAAAAATGTCCTTATCCATCACTGCTTTAGCTAAATACATCTGCACAATGAAAAAAAACATGTTTTCCAAATTTATAATGTGGAATTCAAGTTAACCAACAAAAATTTAACATTTGATTATCTTATATTCTTGGAGCAGCAAACAGACCACCACATTTTGGTGACTATGCCGATAGCTTATAATGAATTATTAATGAAGTATTTTATATAAATTACATACAGCCACCTACCTGAGAAATCACTGTGGAAAAACAAACAATATACCTGCCTTCTACCAGTAAGATAAGTCGGGACGTCAGTTATTACCCCATTATACAATTTTTTAAAATTAAATCATAGCTGTGTACATTAATGCAATCATGGGGTACAATGTGCTGGTTTTATATACAATTTGAAATGTTTTCATGAAACTGGTTAACATAGCCTTCACCACATTTTCTTAGTTACTGTGTTAAGACATTTATACTCTACACTTAGTAAATTTAACACGTACCCTTGTAAGATGCACCGTAGGTGTGCTCCCACCAATTACCCTCCCTCCATCCCTCCTCCCCCAAAATTGTGCAACTCATTTTTTTTACAGTTCTCTAAAATACAAAAAAAAAGAAAAGAAAAGAAAAACTGAAAGTGGTTTGTTAATATGTGGGTCACTATGAAATTTTGGAGACAGACTGTGTCACGGCCATTACTTCACTTTCAAGAAGCACAGTGGCAGTGTCCTTTCTGAGTGACCTGTGCCAGTCTCGGCACGCTTGGCTGGTCGGTCTGCCGTGAGGGCCTCATACGTTTCTGTGTAGATTTTACATTTCTTAATTTTTGTGTGTCTCAAAACTTTTGCAATGACCCACATATAATGGACATTTTTGCAGCATAAAAATGAGTAAATTTTCACCAGCTATCATTTTGCTGACACCAAAGGGAAATCTAGATTTGAACATTTAAATATATAGCTCTTCAACCTCAGGAGAAAAATTTACGTATGTTCACGCGTGGTTCCCAGGACAGCATAGCAGGGAAAGCGCGAGGACTCGTCCCTGCCTACCCTCCAAGAGCATTGCTGCTGCACGTGCCTAGGACACCAGGGCTGTCAGTGATTCACGGAGCTGAATCAGAGCAGTTATCAATCAGAGCATGTTCACAGCTTTATGTTAACAGCCTCGCTGAAGCACCGGTACCTCTCTCGGGTGGCAATTGCCACAGTTAAAAATTTTACATTTTATCGTACGATTGATTCATGCTTGTGCCCTATACTTTGGGATAAACTCCAGGGGTGCAGGGAGGGGGACCAGGTTTTATGGCCAGCCGTTGTGTCTCCCGTATCTGTCACGCTGCCTGGCACCTGCGGAGAGAGAAAGGAATAGCAGCAGGGAGAAAGGAAAGATGAAGAAACTGAGAAAACAAGCCCAAAGACAGGGAAAAATTTCAAATGTAACAGGAGGGTAAAAGTTTACAGATGTCAACTTTGGAGGTATATAAAAGAAAAACAAATTACCATAGACATGAATTTTAGGGGACACTCACTAAAAGTGTTAAAATTTAACAGTCAATGTAATGCCTTATATTATTACTTCTTCGGTAGAATTTTAAATAAATTTAAATTTTGTGATTTTGACCTAAAACAAAATTTTCAGGAAAACTGTTAAATAAAGGGTGTGTATATGTAATTTGTTTGTTTTTGAGACAGAGTCTTATTCCGTCACTCTGGGCAGAGTCTGTGGTATCATCAGAGCTCACAGCAACTTCAGACTCCTGGGGCTGAGTGATTCTCCTGCCTCAGCCTCCCGAGTAGCTGGGACTACAGGCGCCCACCACTATACCTGGCTAGGTTTTCTATTTTTAGTAGAGAGAGGGTCTTGCTCTTGCTCAGGTTGGTCTCAAACTCCTGATCTCAAGCAATCTACCTGCCGCGGCCTCTCAGAGTGCTGGGATTACAGATCTGAGCCACCATGCCAGAAATACATATATTTTTTAAATAAAATACCCTGTCTGCAAGCTATCAGAACTTTCTCTCACTTAATCATTTATCCTTACTGTCTGTATTTTTTATGCAGTCCTCTTTTGAAGTTGGACAGATCAGCTTTTTTGGACCACCTTTCTGATTCCACACTCAAAGTGTTTCTCTTTAGTTACATCCTGAATAAACTCAATTTTGTTTCATTCAAAGAGGCAGGAAAAGGAAACTTCTAACAAGAACTGGGAGGTGATTAACTGTAGTTGTAGCAGCCCCACGCGGCCTGGGACACACCTCTCCTCTGCTTCCCGTGGCTTTTCATTAATATTGTATCAGGTTCACCAAGAATCAGACTTGCTGGTAACAGGTTAACAGGCTTCCTACAGAGAAAAAGCATCTACTCAGCTGTCAGGTGCAGAATAGCAGGTTGCAAGTTAAGTTATTGCAATCTTTCCTAACACCCTCTCTCTTCCCATCAAGCCACACACAGACAACCGATGGTACTGAAAGGGAATGTTTTCTCTAGAGTGAAAAACTATCAGCTGAGTTCTCTCAGGAAGAGTCCATTTAACCGATCAGCCTGGAAGATATTCTGCCTAGGCCCTGTCCTGTACACAAGGGACTTTCTGAGTGGCGCTTCCTATAGCCACCTGAGTGGGTCATTATGAAAGTTTTGAGAATCACAAAAATTAAGAAATATTAAAATCCACATGGATGGGAATAAATGAAGCCCTCCCAGCAACATGAATCAGCAGATCAAGTTGAAAGCTGCATGGAAGATGCAGACAGGACGCTATCTACTGTGTTTCTTGGCCATGAAATAATGGACCCTAGCACAGTCGTCTCAAAACCTGCAGAGTGACCCATGCATAATATATACGAAATATAAAGATGTGGCAGATACTGGCCTGGATGTGAAGAGAAAGGAACACTTTTACACTGCTGGTGGGACTGCACACTAATACAGCCTTTGGGAAGGAAGTATGGAGAACCCTCAAAGAATTCAAGCCAGACCTCCCATGTGATCCTGCAATCTCATTACTGGGCATCTACCCAGAAGGAGAAAAATCCTTTAACCATAAGGAAACTTGCACTAGACTGTCTATTGCAGCTCAATTTACAATCACCAAAATGTGGAAGCAGCCTAAATGCCCACCAACAAAAAAATGGATTAACAAGCTGTGGTCTATGTACACCATAGAATACTATCCAGCCATTAAAAAAGATGGAGACTTTACATCCTTTGTATTAACATGGATGGAAGTGGGACACATTATTCTTAGTAAAGCATCACAAGAATGGAAAAGGAAGAATCCTATGTATTCAATTTTGATATGAGGACAATTAATGACCTGGAACATGGCAGGGGGTGGAGGAAGGGAAGAGCATGGAGCAGGAGGGAGGGAGGAGGTGGGAGAAGGAGAGGAGGGGCGGGGTCTCGATGTTGACACACCTTTTGGGTTCAGGACACCGTTATAAGAGGGACTTTACCTAACAAATGCCATCACTGTGACCTGAATCCCCAACAGTTAAAAAAAAGAAAACAAAATTGTCCCTATCCTATCTTTCCCTTGTCCCTTTAGAATTTTCATTTCTTCAAGCAATAATCCTGGTTTTCAAGCTGCAAGGTGTTTGGAATTTAATTACACATTTTTTTTTTGCATGTATAAGCCTTTAGCGTTAAATAACTGCTTATACTGGCTTTCTTCCCCTACCTTTTATAAAAATGTTAAGTTCTAATTATTATTGAAATGGAATAAAAATAGAATTTAAAAAAATACAAAGATATGAAGACGTATTCTAAGTTGTTATTCTAATGGCAATTTTCTATGCAGACAAATTGCAATATGTCATCATTGTCATAGGGTTATGAGGAGTGAAAAAGCAAAATTAAAAACACAGCTGTTAGCTGCTTCCTTGAGAAAATATTACTTGGGAAGTCACAAGAACATCTCATTTATAATATTTATAAAAGCATAAAATAGTTTCTCATCTCATTTACATAATAGCCATTTTATTTTTGTTTTCTAATTTTGAGAGTTGAAACTTCTCGGTCTTACCAAAAAAGAAAAAAAAAAAAAGAAATCTCCTACTAACCATTGATTCCATAGCTAATTACAGAAAAGCTGGGAGCTAAATTCTATTTAAGTTAAGCTCAGTGCCTTTTTTATATGGCCTTCTATATCCATAACCTCTTATCTTTTTTTTTTAAAGCATAAGATAGGTATGAATTTTGACAGTATCTTAAGTTGATTCTGACTCTCATTTTCACTCTTGAGACAAAATTGTGTACTGGAAAACATAAATGTATTGGAAAATTAGTCATTGTGGCTAATCAAATTAAATTTCAGTTCCTGTATCACATCCAGGCTATTAGAATCTTTTCTGAGTTCTCTTTTCTTCTTTTTTTTAAAACTATATCTAAGACTGTCATCTTTAACTGTGAGTAGAATCTTTGTATCTAAAACAAGAAACAACTTTAGCACTGTGCTGAGCAAACAATCTGTTTGATAGAATATCATCATAAATACATTCAAATTAAATTACCTACACTGCTTTCATCTTTCCATTTTTAGTCCCCAGACTATCTTTGTGAGAAACACTTCCAGCGCAACAATGCTCATAATATGCTTGTTATTACCAATGCTAAAAATCCTTACCCAGTAATAAAAGTTTACATTGCTTCTGTTGGCTAAAAAAATAGCACAAATTGAGTATTTTCTGTTTATGTAAATGTAAACTGTCCTTTGTTATCACTGATGAAATGGTGAATTACAATAACTATGTATTGAACAAATGGTGCTCCCTAACAGTGTCATACATGAAAATAATTTTGCATTCCTTACTGTTTTTTCCCCTTAGCTTGCCCATTAAAAGGAAGTTTCATTAGAAATGCTTTTATCTAATTTTTCAAGAATCAGAATTACCTTATCCAGCATTTTAAAACTGAAATAGAAACTGAGACTTGATCTTGTTAAGAATGAGTCTAACATATTACAAGATTTGTGTACCAACTAGATCATTAAAACAAACAAACATACTAGAATTGATTAGTGCAGTGAAATTCACAGAAAATAAGAGAGTAAGGACTTCCAAAAATTTAGTCCTCCATAGAAGCCTGAGAACACCACAGAAGTTACCCAAATTCATTTTTGTCCCAACACTGAAAATTAATCAAGGCTTTCAATAATCCGAGGAATGTTTTCCTAAGAAACAATGGCTAAACAATGAACAGTGTGGTGCTTTAACATATGTGTGCTCATCTTCCTATCCCCGACTTCATGGTAACATTGGAAATCAACAGCCCTACAATTACCGTAGTCATGAACAACAGCATCCTCGTAGACACAGATCTACCGAAACGCCCCATTTTCAGTGCATCATGATCACTGAACTGTCTGACAGTTGCCAGAAACATCCTCAGACAGGGATTGTATTTATTTAACTTGACTCAAAGTATGTTCTCTGTCACTAGCCCTTTATCTGAGGCATTTCCTGAAAAAAAAAAAAGGAGCAAATGTTTGAGAAATGGAACAAAAAAGAACAAAGAATGACTGATAACCCTGGGAACATCAAGTGTACCAACATACACTTAGAGTCCCAGAAATGGAAGAAACAGAAAAAGGAACACAATGCACTTTTGAATAAATGATGTTCAAAAGCTTTTGCAAGTGTGAAGGAAAACATTAACCAATGCATTCAAAAAACTTAACTCTGAGTTTATTAGGATAAACTCACATACATATTTGTTATTATTTTACACCCTATGTAATTGAAGAAACAACTATTTAAAGAAATTTGAATTGTATCAATGGGCCTATCATGTTTATAAGGACACAATTATATATAATTGTGTTATATAAGGACACAATTTTTACAATAATAACATAAATGGGGAGAATACAAGGATACAGCAGTAAACATCCACAGACTATTAAACTGGTATTGACCTGAATTCTGAAGTAGATGATTAAAAATTAAGATGTTAATTGTAATCTGTAAGGCAACCACTAAGAAAATAACTGAAAAAATGTATAATAAAACATGATAAGAGAATTTAAATTTTCCACCTTATTAGATCTACTTAATGTACAAGAAAGAAGTAACAGAGATACAGAGAAAAAAGCCAAAAAAAAAAAAAAAAACCCACAAAACAAACCCAAAAACATACATGTATGTATAAATAAAATGGAAGATGCGACCTTGAAACCTTGCCCTATGAATAAATACGTAAAGTACAAATGCGTTAAGAACCCCAATAAAAAGGCAGAAATTTACAAAATGTATTTCCTTAAGTCTTAAACTCTATTCTGTCTACAATATATACATTTTAGACTCAAGACACAATAAGGTTAAAAAAAAGGATAGAGAAAGCTATAACATGAAATTAATATCAGTCAAAATAGACTGAAAACCAAAGTTCCAAAAAGAACTGTTAAGAAAGAAAGAAGGGGAGGGGGGAAAATAATGTAATGAAGAATAATAAAATACATGTATTTAAAAAAAAAAAGAAAGAAAGAGGGACATTTTATGTTGATGTAAGAAAAACCTCAATAATTAGAGATTTAAATAACCAAATTTTGGTAAAGAATAAAACAATTAAACAAAAGATAAAAATATATAAAATGTGAACAAATATAAACTAATTCCACATAATACAGACCTACACTCTGTCAAAAAAAACAGAAGAATATACCTTCCTCTCTAATAGGTATGAATCAATTAGAATAGACTACATGTTAAGCCATAAAACAAAGCTGAATAAATTTATAAGGATTTTAATGATGTAATATATGTCCTCCAGTACAATAGAATGAAGTTAAAATGAATAGTGAAAGAACATTTGGGACATTTACAAACATGGCAATTAAAAATAACCATAAATAACTAATGAGTCAAGAAATAACACACAAGACAAATTAGAAAATGGTTACAAATGAAATAAAATGAAAACAACATACCAGAACTTATTGCTTTCCCTAAAGCAATGTTCAGGGAAAATTTATAGCTGTAAATGTATGTATTAGGAAATAAAGAAGATCACAAATCAATAGCCTAGTTTTCTATCTTGATACCAGAAAATAATAAACTCAACATAAAGCAATGAGAAAAAATGAACTAATAAAGATCAGAATGGAAATGCAGAATAGCAAAACTAGAAAAAAAATTAGTGACTCTAAGAGTCTTCAAACAGATCAACAACACTGGGAAATCTTTAGCTAGTTGATTATGCAAAAAAGAAGAGGTGGCAGTTACTAAAGTCAGAAATCAAAAAAAGAGAAAAAGGATTATCAGGAGATACTATAAACAATTTGTATGGCAACAAATTAGATTATCTGCATGAGATGGACACATTTCTAGAAAGATAAAAACTACTGGAATTGACTCAAGAAGAAATAGTAAGTCTGATTAAACTTACAGCAGGAAATTGAATATCAAAATTTTACCTTTAAGAAAACAAACAAGATAAGCACATGTTTACCCTTGTCACCTCTGCTCAACATTACACTGGAGGCACATACCAGAGCATTTGGCCACAAAACGGGGGGAACATTTTATATTGAAAAATAAATGTAAAGCTGTCTCTTTTAACAGATGACATAATATTATAAATTTGAAATCCAAAGGAAGTCACCAAAAAAGCAATAGCAAACTGTCAGAACTGATACAACTACTATGTCAGTTTATCAAGTTTGCAGAATACAAAACCACGAAATAAAAATTCATCGTATGTTTAAACACTAGCAATGAACAATCAAAAACTTGTGTTTGATGGGTGGTGCCTGTGGCTCAAAGGACTAGGGCGCCAGCCCCATATGCCAGAGGTGGCGGGTTCAAACCCAGCCCTGGCCAAAAACCACACACACACACAAAAAGTTGTGTTTGAGAAAACAAATATATTCATGGTATCAAAAAGAATAAAATACTTAGAAACAAATGTATCAAAAAATATGTCTTATATGTTGAAACCATAAAACCCCCATTTTTAAAAAATAAGATTCTAATAAATGGAAAGATACCTTATTTAACATATTGGAAGACCTGATATTGTAAATGTTGCAATATGCATATAGACCAAATCAACAAATTCAATCCAATGTTTCCCAAAATCTCAGCTGACTATTTTGTTTCCTATACAAATCGACAAGTGGATTTGAAATTTATATGGAAATAGGATCCAGAAGAGACAGAAATAATCTTGAAAAAGAATATTGGAGGACTCACACTTCTCAATTTAAAACTTCGGACACAGTTGGAGTAATCAAGATAGTGTCATGCTGGCGAACAGACAGACAAATATATTAATGAAATGTAAGAACCAAGATAGAAATCCTTACATTTTATTCAATTGAGTCTCAAAAAGAATGCCAAGATAATTCAGTGGGGAGAGAATAGTCTTTTTAACATAAGATGCTGTGACAACATACCATATGCAAAAGAGGAAAATTGGACTCCTATATCACACACCACTTACAAAACTAACTCAAAGGGAACCAAAGACCTAAATGTCTGAGCTGATGTGTAATACATTCAGAAAACATCCGCATAAATCTCTGTGCCCTCAGATTGTTTAGGGAATGGCCTTAGATAAAGTCCAATTTCTTAAAATTAAAACTGAAAATTAAAATTTCTCACAAGGACTCATCAAAGTGAAATAATCTATAGAAAGGGAAGAACTCAATGAAAAACACATTCATAGAACCCAATTTTTAAAAAGGCCAAAAGGGATACTGGGAAGATGGGCAACTGGTAGCAACCCTTGGCAGAGGCTCCTGACCAGAGGGAGAAAAACTGGTCAGAATCATAGTCTATGAAGCCAAAGATGGGGAGCTGAGCCAAGAAAGAAGTTCAGCAAGCTATGACTCCAAGGAAGAGCATTCAAGAAAACACATTTCAGGTACAAAGTCTATGAACTAGAGAATGGGAAACCCCTCCACCAAGCAGGAGGCCCTCCCTGGGCTCTCTGCGAGTGAGCAGGGAACAAAAGACCTCTCATTTTACCTCCCTGGAGAGAGCCGCTAAACACCAGATCTCTTTCTCTGAAGGAGGTCCCACTTATGAACTTAGAAACCACCAGACCCCAGGCATACAATTCCAAACTCCCTGCCCACCCTTCCCCCCTCGCATGGTGGTCTGAAGTTCTTCCCCCTACAAAGCACAGAGTGTACAGTCTTTTCCTGAGAGATCTGGGCATAGTGTCGACCACTGAACATCAGGGTGGATTCTGTGACTACTGGGGAAGAGGGTGTGGGAAGAAAGGGACATTTGGCAGGAGGAGGGGCAGTCCCCTGGTTATGACTTTGCCTGGCCAGTGGTGGTGTTGACCCTCGGTTCTGCCTGTTTCTGGAGGGAGGGGGTGCAGAACCCCCAGTTCTGATGGGTGCCCTAAAGTGGGAGAGTTGTTGCCCAATGTGGACTGAGTTCAGCAGGTGGGGCTGGTCCCATGCCCCAGGGACCCAGTGAGCAGAGGCTTTCTGGGTGTGGACTGAGACCTGAGAGCAGGGCATTATTCCTGGCTCCAACTGGGCTGGCGAGCAGAGAAGCAGACACCAGTGTGGACTGAGTCTGGTGGGTGGGAGCATGGACCCATGGCTCCAATTGAACTGTTGGAGATCCTTGGATCCCTCTCTGTTGAGTAGGGTTTGTACTGCCTGAGACAATTTGATTGGAACTTGTGTCTGGTGCTGTCCATCCAGGACACTCTGAGGTTGATGTTCAATGTTCTGTAGTGGAAAAGAACTGAAGGGTGGGGGCAGGTCACCACAGCTGTCTGTATCTTTCCATAGCCAAGATTTAAACCTAATACCCATGGCTTCTTAGGATAGGGTAGAGGTTGGCTGATATCAAAACAGAGCTACCTTGTGCTATCTCACCAAGTATGTCCTCAGAGTCTCTGGCCAAAAATAGGAAAGGGACCTTAGTAAGTTTGTAGGGGATAAGGCACAATTACAAAGCCTTGCACTTTGGAAAGGGGCTGATTATCTGTACTACCTGGTAATGTCAATTCAGTATCACTCTACCAGTTCTAATAACCAAATAGAAGAAAATAAACATGGTGTGGAACCAATGGAAGAACTCTGGAACATGAATAGCCAGAGTAGATCAAACCCCCCCGCCAAGAAATGACAAAGGAGATACAACTAAAGATGCCATGCATAGACAAATGGCTGCAATGTGAGAAATTGAATTTAGAATATGGATTGCAAATAAGAAAAATAGAATAGAGGAAAGATAGAAATTGAAATCCAAAGAGTAGTTCTAAAGTTGTCTCAAGAAATTAATGAATTCAAAGTCAAAGTCACCAAAGATATGTATACAAAGAAAAAAGAGATAGCAGAGCTCAAGGCAATGAAAAAAATTATTCAAGGAGCTCCAAAATACAGTAGAATCCCTCAGTAATAGTGTTGACCATGCAGAAGAAAGAGTCTCTGAAGTTGAAGACAAAACTTTTGAATGTTCCCAAATGCTCAAAGAGGCAGACAAATGGAGGGGAAAAATGGATTATTCCCTGAGAGAGTTGTGGTACCCTTCCAAAAGAGCAAACATTTGTCTTATAGGAAGTCCTGAAGAAGAGGATGATCTTAAAGGCATAGAATCTCTACTCCAAGATATAATGGAGGAGAATTTCCCAAGAATGGTAAGAGATACAGAAAATTGGACAGACAGTTCGGAAACAGACAGTTTCAGAACCCCACCATGACTCAATCCGAATAAAGCATCTCTAGACACATTGTAATGAACTTTGTCAAAGTTAATATGAAGGTGAAAATTCTGCAAGCAGTCAGATGCAAGAAAAGTATAAGCTACAAGGGGGAAAAATATTAGAATGACTGCAGATCTCTTAGCTGAAACTTTTCAAGACAGAAAAGGTTGGTTATTGACCTTCAATCTCATAAAACAAAACAACTTTCAGCCCAGGATCCTGTATCCAGCTAAACTGAGTTTCATTTGTGATGGAGAAATCAAATACTTTACTGACTTACACATGTTTAAGAATTTGCCATAAGTAAACCAGCTCTCCAGGATATTTTCAGACCCATCCTCCACAGTGACCAGCACAATGCTCTACCACCAAAATAAACTCACTCAGAAATTTTTGAACAAAACCCAACTTCCACAGTGGAGAAAGGATTAAAAATGTCACCTGGACATTTGAAAAACATGACACTCAAAACCCTACCAGGCTTATCAATTTTCTCAATTAATGTGAATGGTTTAAATCTTCCTTTAAAGAGGCACAGGTTGGCTGACTGGATACATAAACTCAGACCAGGTATCTGGTCCATACAAGAATCTCATCTTACCTTAAAGGATAAAAAGGGACTCAGGGTGAAGTGATGGACATCTGTAATACAGACAAATGGAAATCAGAAAAAAGCAGGAGTTGCAATTTAATTTTCAGATACAATTGGCTTTAAAGCAACAAAGATAAAGAAAGATAAGGATGGTCACTGCATATTTGTCAAGGGAAACATTCAACATGAGATTTCGATAATCAACATTTATGCACAACACCAGAATGTTCCTCAATAAAGCAAAACATAATGGCAATGAACAACTTGATATCTTCCTGCACTATAATATTTGGAGATTTTAACAGCCCTTTGACAGTTTTGGATAGATCCTCCAGGAAGAAACTAAACAAAGAAATATTAGACTTAAACCTGACCCTAGAACAAATGGAGTTACTAGAACTCTACAGAACATTTCATCCTAATAAAACTGAATATAAATTCTTCTCAGCAGCCCTAAAGATCACTGTCCAAAATTGATCATATCCTAGGACACAAGCCCAACCTCAGAAATAAAAGAATAGACATTATTCCTTGTATCTTCTTGGACTACCGAATAAAGGTTTAACTCAATAGCAACAGGAATGTCCATACTCAAACAAAGTCATGGAAACTAAATAATCTTAGGCTGAATGATAGCTGGCTGAAAGGTGAGATTAAGAAGGAAACCGCCAAATTTTTGGAACAAAATGATAATGAAGACACAAATTATCAAAACCTGTGGGATACTGCAAAGGTAGTCCTAAGAGGGAAATTTATAGCATTGGAAGCCTTCATCAAGAAATCAGAAAGAGAGGAAGCCAACAACTTAATGGATCATCTCAAGCAACTGGAAAAGGAAGAAAATTCCAACCCCAAACCCAGCAGGTGAAAAGAAATAATCAAAATTAGGGCAGAATCAAATGAAATTGAAAACAAAAGAATCATTCAGAAGATCGATGCAACAAAAAGTTGTTTTTTTGAAAAGATTAATAAAATTGATAAACCTTTGGCTAACCTAACCAGAAACAGAAAAGTGAAATCTCTAATATTATCTACCAGAAACAATAAAGGAAAAATAACAATAGACACCTCAGAAATTCAAAAAAAATCCTCACTGATTACTGCAAAAACTCTATTCCCAGAAATATAAAAATCTGAAGAAAATGGACCAATACCTGGAAGCATGCCACCTTCCTAGACTCAACCAGAAAGAATTAGAAATCTTGAATAGACCTATATCAATCACTGAAATAGCATCAACAACACAAAATCTCCCAAAAAAGAAACGTCCGGAACCAGATGGTTTCACATCCAAATTCTATCAAACTTTTTAAGAGGAACTAGTACCTATATTATGAAATCTTTTCCAAAGCACAAAAAAGAAGGAATACTTCCCAAAACATTCTATGAAGTAAATATCATCCTGATCCCCAAATTAGGAAAGGATCCAACAAAGAAAGAAAAATTATAGACCAATATCATTAATGAATATCAATGCAAAAATATTCAATAAAATCTTAGCAAACAAAATTCAACAACACATCAAAAAATTATACACCATGATCAAGTTGGTTTTATTCCAGGGTTACAGCATTAGTTCAACATATGCAAATCTATAAATATAATACATCACATAAATAAAATAAAAAACCAAGACCACATGATTCTCTCAATTGATGCAGAAAAAGCTTTTGATAATATCCAGCATCCTTTCATGATCAGAACGCTTAAGAAAATAGGCATAGTAGGGACATTGCTTAAATTGATGGAGGCCATCTACAACAAACTCACAGCCAATATCATATTGAATGGTGCAAAATTGAAAACATTTCCACTCAGATCAGGAACTAGGCAAGGATGCCCAATGTCTCCATTGCTATTCAACATAGTAATGGAAGTCTTAGCCATCACAGTTAGGCAAGAGAAGGCGATCAAGGATATCCAAACAGGGTTTGAGGAGATCAAACTCTCACTCTTTGCTGATGATATGATTCTATACCCGAAAAATCCCAGGGACTCAACTATGAAACTCTTAGAAGTGATCAAAGAATACAACAACGTCTCAGGATACAAAATCAACACTTCCAACTCAGTAGCTTGTATATTTGCCAACAATAGTCAAGCTGAAAATATAGTCAAGGATTCTATTTCCTTTATAGTAGTGCCAAAGAAGATGAAATATCTGGGAATTTACCTAACAAAGGATGTGAAAGATCTCTATAAAGAGAATTATGAAATTCTGAGAAAAAAAAATAGCTGAAGATGTTAACAAATGGAAAAACATGGCTGGGAAGAATCAACATTGTTAAAATGTCCATACCACCCAAAGCTATCTATAGATTTAATAGATAGATTTAATGCAATCCCTATTAAAGCACCATCATCATACTTGAAAAAGCTTGAAAAAATAGTGCTTCATTTTATATGAAATCAGAAAAAAACTTTGAATAGCAAATACATTACTCAGAAATAAAAATCAATCAGAAGGTATCACATTACCAGACTTCAGCCTATACTATAGATCTATAGTGATCAAAACAGCATGGTACTGGCACAAAAATAGAGAGGTAGATTTATGGAACAGAATAGAGAACCAAGAGATGAACACAGCTACTTATCATCATTTGATCTTTGATAAGCCTATCAAAAACATTAAGTCAGGGAAAGACTCCATATTTAACAAATGGTGCTGAGTGAACTGGCTGCCGACCTGTAGAAAACTGAAACTGGACCCCCACCTTTCACCATTAACAAACATTGATTCTCGCTCTGAAGCCCGTACACTGTACCCCATGACTGAATTATTGTACACAGATATGATTCAATAAAAAAACAAACAAACACACACACACACACACACAAAAAAAAAAAAGCCTCTGAGCTGGGACGGTTTCTCCACTTAACTTTTTTGCTTGGCCTGGAATACAGCGACCCCTCTCGTCCACTGTTGCAACAACACGTGAGAGACTCACCAGCTTAGCCCCGCTTTCAGGGACTGGAGCTGGCTCTTCACCAGTTACCCATCGGCAGTCTGGAGGAATTCAGTCCTCCTCTTTCCACCTGCCTTTTCCTCAGCCTCTTGCCTCTCTAGACTAAAAACGGTACCAAGACTCTCCAAGAGTCTCCTTTATTTAGTTTCTCATAAATTGAAGATATAAATGAGTCTCTGGTTAATGTTATCCCTCATTTAGTTCTCTGTTCTATGTGGGGAAAGGTTTGGTGTTTTGTCATATACAGCACATCCAGTAATAATGTAAAAATTTCCCTTTAAATATAAATGAAAAAATGGAGGTTAATGGGAACAGGGCAGGAAGGCATCTAATTAGATGTTTTGCTTATGTTTCCCTTTTATGATATAGATTTTAATTGAGAAAATTTCTTCTATACTTGTCCTGTAAGCCCAATGATCCTCAAAGTATTGTCTAAAATAGGAACATGAAATTTAAATATTCCCAGTTTAAATTCTGCTAAAGCAAACACAGTTACGAAAAACATAGTAGAAGAAAATAGTCTTATAAAGACTTTAATTTCAGGGCAGCACATGTGGCTCAAAGGAGTAGGGTGCTGACCCCACACACCTGAGGTGGCGGGTTCAAACCCAGCCCCAGCCAAAAAAGAAAAAAACTATAAAGACTTTAATTTCTACTTATTTCTCTCTTTTGAATACCAGTTTATAGATTAATAGTTTGGAAAATATACATATATGTAGGGTGGCAAAAAAGTGCCACCCTATATATATGCAATTATAAGTAGTGTGCAATTTTAGATATATATGTGGAAGACTGGAAGAAATAAATAGAAGATGTAGGCCGGGCGTGGTGGTTCATGCCTGTAATCCCTGCACTCTGGGAGGCCGAGGCGGTTGGATTGCTTGAGCTCACAAGCTCACCCAGACCAGCCTGAGCAAAAAGCGACTCCCATCTCTACTAAAAATACAAAAAATGAGGCGAGAGGATTGCTTGAGCCCAAGAGTTGGAGGTTGCTGTGAGCTATGACACCATTGCACTCTACTCAGGGTGACAGCTTGAGACTTTGTCTCAAAAAAATATATATTTTCTTGTGATTCAGCATTCGCACTGGATATACATATTAACAGTTCACATTTTTATTTTATGTTCTCTTCATTTCTTCATGTGACAAGTAACTTATTTATGATCTTTTACACTGATTTTAATGAACTATGAATAAAGTATGTATAATGTGCACATTTTATTTTTATAATCCTGATATTCAGATGTATGGTTGTGTTAGACATAATCTTTATTTTTCATTTATCAGACTCTAGGTAATGTAGATGAGCACTTACTTATAAATGCAAATGTTACATATACACACATACATATGCACATTCATTAACAAACAACAATATTCAGTCCCACCAGAAGTATGTCTGAAAACTAGGTAGGAGCATACTTCCTTGTTTTTAGGTAAAACTTAGTAGTTATAATGAAGATAAAAACAATTTGAATTACTTTTCTTAAGCATTTTCTCTGAGCCAACACCATGTAAGGTGCTTTGCATATATAGGGGAACTATAGTTAACCAGCCAAGAGAATATAACAAAGCTGCCAACATACAGAGTGGTCAACAGAAGGAACTAGAGCTACTGTACTTCTACATACAAGTGGTACATGCACAATCCATGAAAATTATGTCAAATTAAAGAGGTGGTCAGTGTAGGGTAGTGATCACCTAGAGAGGTTCTATCATATTTTCTATCTTTTCTTTAACTTACCTTGTTAGATAATGGTTGTCTTTCTCATTTTCATAAGGCATGATCAAAAATTGGAAAGCTTATGATTTGTCAGAGGTTACTTCCCTGGAAAATTAGCAGAGCTGAGATTTTTGATTAAGGTCTGTCACACTCTAAAACCAAAACGCTAAATCATTTCAAACCCAAGTGATTTTACTCTACTAAAATATACTTCAATTTGGGTGGCACCTGTGGCTCAGTGAGTAGGGCACCGATCCCATATACCGGAGGTGGTATGTTCAAACCCAGTCTCAGCCAAACTGCAACAAAAAATAGCTGGGTTTTGTGTCAGGTGCCTGTAGTCCCAGCTACTAGGGAGGCTGAGGCAAGAGAATCACCTAAGCTCAAGAGCTGGAAGTTGTAGTGAGCTGTGACACCACAGCCCTCTACCGAGGTTGACAAAGTGAGACTCTGTCACTAAAAAAACATATACATATATATATATTCACACACACACACACACACACACACTTCAATTTACCCCAAAGCGATTCCATTCTATTTTTGTAAGCAATACCTCCTTCACCAGGACCTAAAAGCCCATTATTTCTCCATGTTCCAGCCACTGCTATTCATCAATAGTGCTCAGTCTTGGCCATTCAGGAATGTTCATATCTCAAATATGAGTCATGTTTTATTTTATTCCCATTCACTTTAATCACTTTATTTTCTTTCATCAAAAAACTTTCATAATTCCATAACTATATAGTGCTCTTTAATTATAACTTGACTTAAAAAATTCAGATTACCTAACAGATGATATTCATATGTGGATATGGCTCCCAGAATTGGAAGATCAATAGGCAAAAGTTGCAGCCCAACTAGCCGAGGAGATCATTTTTTATTTATGACTTCATATTTGCTAAGAGACCAAACTTTAATGCCAGTAGATATATTAAGGCATGGCTCAATAAAGTTGCCAGCTTGTTCAGGACTTTCATAGCTGAAATTTAGAAATACTATTTTGTTTAGTGGTCTGAGTTCAGTAGTAGAGGTATGAAAGTCTTCAGTGTTCAGATGTCTGTTTCAATAGTTTGGTCTTTTTCAAGAATTCCATCTAAGTGGAATCTCGTATTCTTTAAATGTATGAACATTTGAATTGTTTCTAGTTTGGGGCCATTATGAATTAAACACTACAAACATTACAGTATGAACAAACAACAATACTGTGTGGTCATATGTTTTATTATTTCTGGGATTTAGATTGATTGGTAACATGCTTATCATCATAAAAACCTCCAAACTGTTTTCAGAGTAGTTGTGCTATTTTGCATTTCCAGCTGTGATGACTGAATTCCAGTTGCTCCATGTATTTGTCAACATTTGGTATTGTCTGTTTTTACAAGGTTAGCCATTCTATCAACCCTGCACATCCTTATGGTTTTAATTGGTATTTCCCTAATAAACTAATAATGTTAAGCATTTTTTCACGTACTTAGTTGCTGTCCACTTATCTCTTTTGGTGAAATGTCTGTTAAGACTTTTTATCTGTTTTAAAAGTTAGATTGTCTGTTTTCTTATTAAGTTGTTAGAGTTCTTTATCAGTTGCTAGAGACCTTTAACAGATATCTGTTTGCAAATATTTTCTCTTATCTTGGGTTTGTTTTCATATTGCCCTCAACTGTGTCTTTCAAGAAGTCAACATTTTAAATTATTTTAAAGATTAATTTACTAATTTTTTTTAATGATCTGCACCCTTTGAGTCCTAAGCTAAGAAGTCTTTATCAAGCCAAAGGTCACAAAATTTTTCTTGTGTGTTTTCCTCCATAAGTTATACAATTTTATCTTTTGAATTTAGATCTATTAGGGGCACTTCCAAATGTCTATGGAAAATGCATACTATGAAAAAACCTATTCATGGATTTTAAGGTATTTTTTCAGTAAAATAAATGTGCACTGACTTCTTTTAACATATCTGAAAAATCATCTAGTTTCAAGCACTAAGAAAGATAAGACATCAGTTGCTCTACAGGAGCAACATACATATTGCTAAAATTGAAGCAAGAAGAAATATCAAATTTATGGTGAAACGGGGATAATGCCTCCAAATCTGCAGTTTACAAATGGGAAATGTTTTAAGAAGTGGTGAGGTGATTTTGAAAATAAATTATGAAGAAAAATTAATTTTCTTGGTGCACTAATTGAAGATGATAGACGAACAACAACAGAAGCAGTAGCAAACACCATAGACACTCCAAATGGCTCCGTTTACACAATTCACAATTCTGACTAAAAAATAAAATTGAACTAACTTTCCATTTGATGGGTGCAGCTGTAGACAAGAGCAGAGTTTTCAAAGTATATTTTAAATAAATGGCATCCGGAGCTTTCCTTGAAAAATTGTAAGAGGAGATGAAACATGACTTTCCTGACTCTGAAGACAAAATACAATCAAAGCAATAGCTACCAAGAGGTGGGAATGGTCAGGTGTAAACAAAAGCAGACTGGCCAAAAACAGAGATCATGGCTGGGCGCCTGTAGCACAGTGGTTACAGTGCCAACCACATACACAGAGGCTGGCGGGTTTGAACCTGGACCAGGCCAGCTAAACAACAATGACAACTGCAACAATAAAGTAGCCAGATGTTGTGGTGGGTGCATGTAATCCCAGCTACTTGGGAGGCTGAGGAAAGAGAATAGCTTACGCCCAAGAGTTTGAAGTTGCTGTGAGCTGTGATACCATTGCACTCTACCAAGTGTGACATAGTGAGACGCTATCTCAAAAAACAAAAGAAAAAAAAAGAGATCATGGCAACAATGTACTGGGATACTCAAGACAATTTGCTTTGACTTTCTGGAGGACTAAAGAATGATAATACTACATATCTGCTTCTTATAAGAGTGTTTTGAGAAAGTTGGCCAAATCTTTAGCTGGAAAATGCCAAAGAAAGCTTCAGCAGAGAATCCTTGACCACAACAATGCTCCTGTTCATTCTTTTCATGAAACAAAGGCAATTTTGTGAGAGCTTTTCGATGGGAAATCTTTAGGCATCCACCGTACAGTCCTGATTTGTCTTCTTCTGACTTCCTTTTGTTTGCTTCTTTAAAGGGTACCCATTTATCTTCAGTTAATAATATAAAAAGCCTACATTGACGTGGTTAAATTCCCAGACACTCTGTTCTTTATGGATGGACTTTGCGGCTGGCATGTTAGCTTACAAAAGGGTCTTGGAATTCATGGAGATTATGTTGAGATAAAGTTTATTTTTTTCATTTTTAGCTTTACTTTCATTTTACACAAATGCAAGTTCTTCTTGACTTTAAGAAGTCTGCTCATAATGATCTATTTTAAGTTAATTTTTGCATGTGATGGGTCATAATTGCAGAGACTCAACATTTTATATATAGATGTTCAATTGTCCAGCACCATTTTTTGACTAGGCTATGTTTTTCCCATTGAGTGATCTTGGAACATACATTGCAAATCGTTTAAACATATATGTGTGGCTCTACTTCTATTATTTTGCCTAGTATGTTCCATTGATATGTATATTCATAAATCAAAAATGCACTTATTGATTATTGTTCATTTATAATAAATCTTGAAATAGATAATGTGGATCTTTCAGATTTTTTTTAAGTAAATAGTTTTAGCTTATTTATTTGCCTATTTTTTTTTTATTTTTAAAGGTAGGGTGATACGATACCGAAGTGTAATATGGAATACTAGCCTAAGCCCTGAAACAAACAAACACACCAAAGGTTGACATTATTCAAAAATTTAGTGAAATCAGAATAAAGATTGAAGTTTACATGCTAGTATTGAATTAATGTTATTTTCTTAGTTTTGATAAGTGGTTTTACAATATATAAACAAAGTTATGACCTGAAAATGATGTATAACTTTTAAAATGTGTCTCTGTATTCTGCTTGCTAAGATCTCATTGAATATTTTTATATTCCTATTCATTAATGATATTGGCCTATACAAATATGAAATAAACATATAAATAATTGAATGTCATATGATAAAACATGAATATAGTCTAGGGAAGGGGAAGAAAAGAGAATGGAGAGAAGTTGGGGATGGGGGTGATGATTAGGAGGAGGGAGGGCAAGTATTGAGATCTCACCCAATATGCACAGTGTGAGGGTGTTTAGCACCCTTTGTGAAGGCCTCAACTACAATTTGAACTTTATCTGAGAAATGAGAACAATGTGACCTAAGTATATGACCCTCATATATTAATTTAAAATAAAATTAAAAAAAATAAACTAAAAAAAAATCTCAATTTATTTAAATGGGATCATTTGTAATGGGAAGTTTCTGTATGATTTTTACAACTCTTTTTCAAATTTAAAACAATATTAAAACAAAAAGTGAAAAAAAGCCACACATGGAGGAGGTAGAGATTGGTGCCAATTTTAATGATTTAAAAATGTTGAGCAAATGGTGATCCCCAAGACAGTCCCATTTAATTTACTGTCTGACCCTTACGAAAAAACAGATGGATTGTTCCAGGTAATAATTCACTATTCCAAACATAATCAAATAGTAGCCCCAATTACAGCTATTTTGCAGGAGTAATATCTTTGCTAGAATTGATGAATATAGTCACAAAGACATGGTATACAGCCACTGATCCAGGAAATGAGTCAAATTTCCAACCTTCTGAGGATGGAGGATCAGAAGAAATTCACATCAATATGAGAAGGAAGCATACAGATTTCAGGCTCGTTCCTTGTATATACTAACCTTCTCATTTTCTGCCATAATATAGTCTGTAGTGACCCAGACCGTTTGGACATTCTACATAACATTCCATTTTCCCACTTGGTTGATACACCATATTAACCAGGCAGGGGCACACGAAGTGGAAAGCACAGTGAAAATCTTTGTCAGATATGCCCAGATGGTCAAAAATATCAATAAACTAGAGACATTTCAAGTTCATGTCACATCAGCGAAGTTATTTAAAGGTTGAAAAGGTTTGGGGCATACCATGTTATCTCTTGCTAAGAAAAGGACCTATTATGCCATCTTACCTCTCCTACCACTAATAAAGAAGCACAATTCTTGGAAGGTGGCCAAGTGTAAGTAGTCTCACCAAGTTCAGTTACTACACCTGGTCCATATTACTTAGAAGATACTCGCGTGATGACAAAGGTGCTATACGACATTTATTATGTGCCCTAGTAGGAAAATCACAGTTAGACTCCCATGGGTCTGTGGTAAGTTTCTACCTTGCAGTGGAGAACTGAATAGGATTTTATAAACTGACGCTAGTCTGGAGCTGCACTTTGACAGAGAGTTTGGACCCATTATTTCATTACCTTATCATAGCCACATTTTTTCAAACTTAGAAAGTCATAGATTGGACTACTCTAACAATTCATTTTAAAATGGAAGTGATATGTCCAGATACGTGTGGTGTAATGTAAATAAGGTGGTCTTCTGCATGAACAGACGGCCCCAGACCTGTATATCATTTACTAATGTTGTGCCAATGCCTCTCCCTCAATTTATGCTTATGACCCTAGGAGCGGATTTCTTTTGATTAGCTGATAGAGGGACCAGTGGCCAAGCTTCAGAAATCTGGCGATCCACTATGTGTGGAAAAGAAAGCAGTTCAAGTTAACAATGCAAATGGACAAATGAGCAATGGCAAATGACTAGCTGGCTTTCTATGCAACTGAAAGGAGGAAAAAGAAAAGATCGAGGCCTAAGTGATCTGGGAAAGAGACACATGGATACACCAATGGAAGGAGTCACAAAGTTTTGAAAGAAATCGTATTGTATATCAATACTCACATCGTATTGTATATCAATACCCACACACAATGGGACGAATACTGAAATACACAGTATATGACTAACTCGTCATTTGGCATCCGTCAGCTGTGTGGTCCACCACTCATTCCTAATACAATGGGCTCATGAATGCAGTAGCCATTGTGTGACAGATACAGGCCGAGCAGGGTCCCTACAGCACATGTTTCCACTTGCTGACTGATCTTAGTACTACTTCTGCTACAAGTCTAACCTGCCATAACAAAAACCAACTCTATGCCCTAATAAGGTATTCACCACCGAAAATGACAAGTTTATTACATTGAATTCTTTCTTTCTTTGAAAGCAGCTATTAAGCTTGAATAGAATCAACATATATTGTAAGTATGGATTTTCCTTTCTTACCCATAGGTCATCAGTTAGCACACAGACCCCAAAATATCCAGAATATTTGGTCTATCTGTACCAACAAACAATCCTGCACAACAGCACAGCAGACAAAAGGATCAACTCTACACCTGAGAAGATTTTTGGTAGGCAGTATTCAATGAATGGTCAAAGAGGGCAGAAGGAAGATGATAGGTATAATTTGTAGCTTCAAGTTCTGCTAATTAGTCTTCATCTTTTAGGTTACTCAAGAAAAAGAATTGGAATTCTGGAGATTCCTCAGACAGGATCCCCTTCCCATACAAAGCAAGTGCATTCACGTCAACTCTAGTTTGTCACACTGCACTGCCCCAATCTACTTTTTCAGAACTGTGATACTCATTCTTGTAGCTTCTGGAATTGCTGCCTACTAATGGCTGAGAACTTGGTACCTCTCTGGACATTACCTTATGCTAAAGAAAACTGTTCTCTCAAGATATTTACAGTATTTTCTTATTAAAACTGGCTATTCTAAATGGAAAGCTCTGATATGAATATTACTACCATGGCCTATTTCAAGGTATCAATAGTTTAAACACAAGCTTGCAGAATTCTTGGATATTTAGACACAGGCTTTCCTGAGCTAGTCTGAACAGGTTCCAGTGTCTCACTGGATTCCAGGCTGCATTCCTTTCTTTGGGGGAAGCCTATAACTGATGATTAGTCAATTCAGGAGCATAGGAACAAATACCTGTATCAAGGTCTCATCCAGCTCTCAAATGCCTCGCGCACACTGCAGTTTCTCTCCTTACCCAATCTTACTTCCTTACCCCTTTCAAGTACTTTCATGGAACATTTCTAATAAACTTCTTAAACATAAACTTTCACCTCAGAATCTACGTTCAGGTTACCAGACTGAAGACATGTAGTAAACACCAAGGAAACAGCCATTATCTTCTCTCATTAAACATTTATTTGTAACAGAGAAATTTATATTTGAGGAAGCACAAGGTGAATGATATTAACAGACTTTCCCCATGCTTGAAGTAGCAGTAAAGAGTGGAAGAGGATGAGTTAAAAAGGCAGAGATGGTGGAAAAAATAATTCCAACCCCGAGGTTAGCCACGCAGATGTGCATTGCCCGTGTCATGGACATGTTCTCCTTTTAAGACTCAGAATGTTTCCTTGAGAAGGTTGCATTTCCTTTTTCTATTCAGGCTTGCGTAAAAAAGATATTTAGAAGTTTATTCTGAGCTCACCTTTTTGAAAATACAAGTAGCATAATCTGAAATGGAATTTTTGATCTGGGTCTTGATGTTTATTTCACAACAATGTAAGAAACAGTTTTATAAAATCCTCATCTCAGAAGTCTAAGACAGTCAAACAAGAATAAATAACTTTTCCCTGCTTTCTGCTCCCATCACCAAGAACCTAATTTTGGCAATGTGCTATGAAATGCGAGACTGTGCAGTCTTTTTGAAGCCTTTGACTGGCAGATGAGGATGAATATTGTCAAATGCCTGATGGTTAATCTCAAATTGCATCTACATGGCAGTTCTAAATGTGACACTAAATAATTCCTGCAGAAAATACATTTTATAGAATTTTGCTTTGATTGTTGCCTTCTAACTTCTTATTTCTTAAAAATATCTCCAAATGTTTTATCTAGAAAAACTAGTACTATTGAAAAGAAATATCTCAACATTCAGACAGTTAAAATAATGTTAAAACATGAAAAATACTAAGAGTAGAACCTATGCTAATCCCACTCCCATATTTCTTGTATATTCAGTAAGTCCTCATTTAATGTCATCAATAGGTTCTTACAGCCTTAAGACTTGCTTAAGTAAGACTTTGAGCAAAAGAAAGCATAAAGAAACAATGTTTTTCTCATCAACTTTATATCAAAATGATGTTGAATGAAATGATATTATTAGAGAACGTGCTATATGTTATTCTAAAGTTATAGGTGCCTATGTTGGTAAAATTCTTTTGCTGAAAAACAAATTTTGAAGTGCATCAATTTAAAGAGAATAGAAGATATGTAAAAAGAGTACAGACAGCCTAATTATAAAATAATTCTGGAAATTTTGCACACAGCTCATCAAAGCCTCTGAGATTCTGTCTTGTCAGTGAGAATGAAAACCTAAAACTACGGTAAATAGGGTAGAGGAAAAATAATACCAATTGAGACTCTTTATTATTTTGCAGACACCACATTATATACATTTCTGATGTCACCTCATTAATTTTTGCACACATCACTATAGATTACTTTTATCTCAATTCAATGGATTGAGAAACTAAATGCGAGTAATTTGCCAAAGTCATATAGCTGTTTCTTTTCTCCTTCTGCTCCTGATATGTGAACACAGGCAGGCCTCGGGAAAGGGTTCCGACACTATGCTAGGTGTGTTTACTCTCAGACGATCTCTCCAGACCAGTGCCTTTAAATGTCATTGTATTAGTTATCTATTGCTGTGTAACAAATTATGCCAAATTTAGCAGCTATAAACAATAAGCATTAATTACATTGCAGATTATCTGAGGGTAAGAGTCTAATAGAGGAGCCTAGTTGCAGGTATTTATGCCAACTCTTTCATGTAGTTTCAGTCAAACTCTTAACTCTACCTGAGGGTATTTGAAGTATGAAGTAAGGGCATTTGAATAGTATGAAGGACTTGCTTCAAAGCAAGTCTGGCTCAATTATGTGGCAGAAGTCTCAATTCCTCGCCACATGCATTTCTTCACAGGGCTACCAAAGTATCATCATAACATGGTATCCCCCAAATAAATGATCCAAGGGAAAGCAAAATGAAGCCATGGTGTCTTGTATAATGAACATGGTTAATTTTATGTGCCAGTTTAGCTGGACTATAGTTTCATGGTAAGTTGTCATCTATCTTTACGGATTTTGGATGAGATTAACATTTTAATTTTTGGATTTTGAATTAAGCAGATTGCTCAATATGATAAGGGTGGATCTCATCCAGTTGGTTGAAAGCCTGAACAGAACTGAAAGGCTGATCCACCCTGTGCAGGAAAGAACTTATTCAGCAGGTGGCCTTTGGGTTTGAACTGTGACACTGGTTCTTTCTGGGTTCTACAGTCTGACAGCTCACCCTGCAGGTCTTGGACTGGGTTGCCTCCATAATCACATGAACTAATTTCTTAAAATCAATTGCTCAATCTCTCTCTCCTCTCCTACCCCTGTATATACACACACAGAATCCCTGGGATTCTGTTTCTCTGGAGAACCCGAATACAATAACCTAACTTCAAAAGTGATGAACCATCCCTTTTGCCTCATTCTACTAGTCACCCATACCAATGCTGATAAAATAAGAAAGGTGACCAAATAAGGCTGTGAATACCAGGAGGCAGGAAACATTTGGGGCCATTTAGGAGGGTGAATATCACAACTATCTAGGTAACACCCAAATTTGCATCTTCTTTGCCAACCTCTACACTCAAAGTTGGGTTAATAGATACAATAGTCTACTTGACATCCATATTTAGGAGTAAATAACTAATACAAGTTTAAGGGAACTCTGGACTCACTGCCCAACACCTGTTAATCTGGTAGAGCTCTTGGTTACAGTTAATAATAATACTGATTGCTCCAGTCTTCAGGACAAAGTCTGATTTCAATCTGGGTTCCTCTATCTGACTTACCCTCCATATCTGATACATAAGCCTGTCAACTCCACTTTTAAAAACATCCTAGTCCTAATGAGGTTTTTTTTTTTTTTTTTACTTTTCACAACTTTCATAACTACCACTCTAGTACAAGCCACTATCATTGCATGCAAATGAAATCACAGGAAAAGAAATACTTTCTCTTATTTCTACTACCATTAACCAGGACCTAAATTTGCCAGTGTGCTTTAAAATACAATGTTTCTAAAATCTAAAAAAATGTTTATAGCTACATATATGGAATGCATAATGCAAGCATGCGTACCCGGACACTTGTTTGGGTACCTTAGCAAGAGTTTTCAGGTATGACCTCAGCATGATCTGATGGGGGTTTAAAACTTTTTACACACATATTTTCCTTTTGCTTAGTTTCAGTCTCTCTTGAACTCTTTGTCAACCACTACTTGGCATTTTGAATGGGAAGGTGTCACCATTCATCAAATTAAAATGCACATACAAATGCATTTTAATGTGCAATGTACGCTAAAAAGCCTCTCCCTGAAATTATATGATCCAACTTTACAATGTAATTTTAGCATTAAAGCATTTTATCACAATAGAATTACCAACTCTATAATTTGTTTATTTTTCTTTCCCCTATCAATTAGTCTTCTGTCAGACCCACAAACATTTTTTACTTTATTAATGGCACTACGGGAAAATAATTACTAAGATGAGCATAGTTTGAGCCTTTGAGTTTTCAACAAATAGAAATTCCTTTTTATTGGTGGAAATGCTTTTTATGTGCCCAAATCAAGCTCTGTACGAGGCACGAGTAAAGACCCCCTGAGGAAGTTTTTATTCAACTGTAGCTTGATAAGGGCCCCTTCTAAGAAGTGAATGCTCATACTTTAGAGTAGAAACTAAATATATTAAAGAGATTAAAGAATAAATAGTAGAAATAATAACTCCTTATTTCAACTGTTGTGATGCACATTTTTCTAAGTAACTTAAATCACTATGTTAGTTATCTATAAATATATAAAAATTTATCTGACAGGTGGCATCTTAAAACATGTACTATCTCATCATTTTTTGGGTCTGGTATCCTGGAGTAGGGGTAGATGGATGGTCCTCCGCAAATGATGGTCAAGGGGCCAGGCCTACAGTTACGCAGAGCTGGAGGACATGCTTCAGGGTCACTCGAGTGATTGTAGGAGGCTCAGTTCCTCACTGACTGTGGCTGAACCCTTCAGTTCTTTGTGTAGTGCTACTCACAACACAGCAGCTTGTTTCTCAAGAGAGTGATAGAGAGTCCAAGACACAAGCTATCATCATTTTATAATTTAATCTTGAAGGTGTCATGCCATTAGTTGTGTGGATTCTATTCATCAATAGGAAGTCACCAAGTCCCATCCACATTCAAATTGAGTATAGTAAAACTCTATTTCTTGATAGGAGAAGTACAGAATAGTTTGTGGTAATAGCCTAAAACCATGACAGCCCAATAACCAGCCACTTCAGGTCATCCCTGGACCAGATTCAGAATTTGCCCTGGCATGTTCAGCAAGGTGCCTTCAAAGACTTTCAGCATCTCTGGAAGAAGACAACTTTCTTCCTCTGGTTGTGATGTCTATACAACTTCAAGCACAATCTCATTCTTAACAGAAAACTCACAGATGAAAAAGGAAAATGCAGACTGTATCTTGTAACCTTTTTCTAGTGCTCTTCAGAGCAAACTCTAGTAACAAACTATTTAGTTTAAATTTTGGCTCTGCTATTCACTTGCTGTGCAACTTTGTAAGATGATTTAAGCTTTATGTTTCTTAAATTTATAATCTGCAAAATGCAAACAAAAGTGCCTAAGCCATACATGTGTTATAGTTATTAAATATTTTATTGTTTATAAAGTGGTTAGAATATTGCCTGTCATATAATCAATCTCTGTTAAATGACATTATTATCATTATCATTTTTGTTGAACTCATACCCACCTACCAGTTCCACTTATGATCTATGAAATAGGCATTTATTCCACAAGACTTAAGAATTTAATAATGATGTGTATGCCAGTAACAGCCAAGATGAGAGACTAATTAAGGACACAAATCCCTTCACCATAGCTTCAAAGAAAATGAAGTACCTAGGAATATACTTAACAAATGAGGAGAAGGACTTCTAGAAGAAAATTATGAAACCTTAAGAAAAGAAATAGAAGAGGATATTAACAAATGGAAGACCACACCATGCTCGTGGCTGAGAAGAATCAACATGTTAAAATGTTTATACTTCCCAAAGCAATCTACCAATTCAATGCCATCCCTATTAAAATACCAATATCATACTTTCAAGACATGGAAGAGATAATTCTTCATTTTGTATGGAACCAGACAAAAAACCCATATAGCTAAGGCAGTTCTTAGTAATAAAAACAAAGCTGGGGGCATCAGCCTACCAGACTTTAGGCTATACTACAAGGCCATAATGGTCAAGACAGCACAGTACTGGCACAAAAATAGAGATATGGACATTTGGAATCAAATAGAAAACCAGGAAATGAAACACACCTTATAACCTAAACTTCAATAAACTAAACAATAACATACCCTGGGGAAAAGAATTCCTATTCAATAAATGGTGCTGGGAGAACTGGATATCCACATGTAAAAGACTGAAACTGGACCTGCACCTCCAGGTCACAAAAATTTATTCAAGATGGATAAAAGACTTGAATTTAAGGCATGAAATGATAAAAATCCTCAAAGAAAGCATAGGAAAAACACTTACAGATATCAGTCTGGGGAAAGACTTTATGAAGAAGACTGCTGTGGCAATTGCAATAAAAACAAAAATAAACAAGTGGGACTTAATTAAACTGAAAAGCTTCTGTACAGCGAAGGAGACAACAACCAAAGCAAATAGACAACCTACACAATGGGAAAGGTATTTGCATATTTTGAATCAGACAAAAGCTTGATAACTAGGGTCTACAGAGAATTCAAATTTGTCCGCATGAAGAAAGGCAACAATCCCATATATCAATGGGGAAGAGAGATGAATAGAACCTTCTCTTAAGAAGACAGACGAATGGCTAGCAAACATACCAAAAAATGTTCATCGTCTCTAATTATTAGAGAAATGCAAATCGAAACCACCCTGAGATATCATTTAACCCCCCAAGAATGGCCCATATCACAAAATCTCAAAACTGCAGATGCTGGGGTGGACATGGAGAAAAGGGGACACTTTTACACTGCTGGTGGAACTGCAAACTAATACAACATTTTTGGAAGGAAATATGGAGAACCCTCAAAAAACTCAACCTAGACTTCCCATTTAATCCTGTAATCCCATTACTAGGCATCTACCCAGAAGGAAAAAAATCCTTTTACCACAAGGACACTTACTCTAGACTGTTTATCACAGCTCAGTTTACCATTGCCAAAATGCCCACCAACCCAGGAAGGGACTAACAAGCTCTGGTATATGTACACCATGGGATACTACTCAGCCATTAAAAAAAGATGAAGACTTTACGTCTTTTGTATTAACCCAGATGGAAGTGGGACACATTATTCTTAGTAAAGCATCACAGGAATGGAGAATCATGAATCCTATGTATTCAATTTTAATATGAGGACAATTAATGACCTAGTACATGGTGGGGGAGGTGGAGGAAGGGGAGAGCAGAAAGAGAGAGAAGGAGAGTGGGGGGTGGAGTAAAGAAAGAGCAGAGAGAGGGAAGGAGAGAGGTGGTGGGTGGGTTCTCAGTGTGTGACACACCTCTTGAGAGCAAGACACAATTGTAAGAGGGACTTCACCTAACAAATACCATCAGTGGAAACTGGTTTCTTGTACGCCCAGTGAATTCCCAACAATAAAAAAAATAATTATTTAATAATGAGCTGGGCTCTGTCTTAGGCATCAGATACTCAATAATGAACAAATCTGACAAAAGCCCTATCATTTGGGGAATTGTACTTCTGTGGATTTTGCCCAAATGATTCAATTTTCTCCACAGCTTTACTAAGAAAAATGAAATGGGGACAATAAGAACTGAAGCAGCAGTCTTCAGAGCAAAGCTGGTGGCTCAGAGGAGGTGCCTGGAGTTTCTGAGTTATCAGACAAGCATCTTGCTCCCTAGCTCTGTGTCTTCCCAAGAGCAAAGGAGAACAAGTTGCATCTTCGCAGGTGACGGGATGTGTCCATTTGAGCAAGTCATTTTTTTCTTTCCCAGGGTGTTTTCCAATTGTAAAATGAGAGAGAGGGGCAGGGGTTACATTACATTCTTATTTTTAATTGTTTTTTGAAATGTTTTACTTTTATTTTTTATTGTGTTTCAGAAAAGATTAGAACTCCTCATGGATGCTTCTGGGATTCTGCAAATATTTTATTGGAGTTTTACTTTATGTATTTTTAAGTGTTTTTTAATTTTTTAACAAATTCAGTGAGAACCCCATACAAACAAATGTACTATTTAAAATAATACATGTTCACATATTACAGACCATATGGATTAAAACTGTTCCTTAATACTTAGTAAGAAAAAAGTGTCATGCAGCTGAACTTAGAAAATAGATATTAAGTTTTACTTTGATCCCTTTTATATATTGCAGTTCTGCATACGAGTGAAAATAGAGCCCTATGAAATGATTTTGACACTCATTTTTCTATATTAAAATGACTAAAATTTTGAGCCATTAGTATTTGCCAATTTCTGCCTTGAATATATAGGTTTTGTTTAAATTTAAAGAATTCTATGTGGTGTCATCCATATCTTCCTTAGTAAAGAAACAGAGGCTAGAAAGTTAAAGTAACTTGCTTAACGTCATCTGACTTACAGTGGTAGACCCAGAATTTAAAATGAGGTCTTGAAATGTGTGCTTTTAACTATTGAACTAAAATTTCTATTTATCACATGGAACATCAGCTCTTAATATTGAAGGGGGAGTGTCAATTGACAAGTTTGATGGTCAATGTCAAGCTCGTTAAGTAAACTGCTATGTAAGCAGTACTCTATCTCTTTCTGTCTCAGCCTAATAATTAGATGCAAAACTACATTGCCTGTCTACATACAAAGATGTGTCAGAGATGATTAACATCTGGTCACCCTCTTCACCTTAGGTTCAACCTGTGTCAAAGGGCAGGGTATCATACGATGAGCCTTCCAGACCTTGGAGAGAAGTTTGAAAGGTTTTGGAGAGGTGGCATTGTGACAGTTAAGTTCATGAATTCATCCCCCCCCAAAGTGCTACATACCTCATTGCTGAGTATTACTGTGGTCACCTTTGAAGTACTCCACTTGAGAAGCTATGCACTGATGCCAGCACCTAGTCCACACTTCAGAGAAATTTTGGAACTCATTTTCTGAAATGATCATCATAGCTATTTCCCATTACCCTTGATGGCCTGAATGTCATCAAAATGTCTGCCTTTCAATATTTCTTTTATCTTCAAGTTAAGAAAAAAAAATCACCGAGGGAAAGATCAGGTGAGTAGGCAGGATGTTCCAATACAATTATTTGCTTATTGGCTAAAAATTCCCTAACAGAGAGTGTCCTGTGTGCTGGTGCACTGTGGTGATGCAAGAGCTATGAGTTGCTGGTGACTAGTTCAGGTTGTTTTCACCTAACTTTTTCAGGCAGCATTTTTAGTACTTACAAATAGCAAACTTGGTTAACTGCCCAGTTCATACAAATTCATAATTAATAATCCCTCTGCTGTCAAAAAAGGTTAGTAACATCTCTTTGACTCTTAAACATGTTGACTCTAAAAACATTTAATCCATTTATACAGTCATTTTCTTCATGGCATTATCCCCTTACACTTGGACTAACCTGTCCCTAATTTCACTTCTGTTCTTGCTAAGTCTAACAAGAATTTAATGTTTATTTGTTGCTCTAATTCAATGTCCAACATTTTTGTGAAGGCACACAATAATAATGAATGCTGCCTAGCTTGACACTGCCACATGTTGACATGAGTACAGGTGTGAGATACTGATATACCAAGGTCATGAAACCTTACTGAGCTGTTTGTACAGTGCTGCCAACATAAGCGCTCGATGGCAAGTTAATGAATTTAATTGTCAGAACTTATACCTTTCATGAAATCTGAATGCCAACCTTACAACTCTCCTACTCTTTTCCCAAATCACTCTTACCTATGATAGCATAAAGGAGGCAAAAGAGGCAAGATCTTAGTTAATCCACAGATCACTCCTGTCCTTTCCCAGCTCATTTAGGATGGTGCCATCAGAGCTACCCAAATGACATGAAGGTTCCTATTCCAGCCATGGGAGACAGATATTACTGATAATGAATAATAACAATAATACCTTTCTGGCATATTAAAAAACAAACTACATTGCCTCTATGCTAGTGATTGTACCTTTCTGCTCTACATGATTGTGACTTAAATCCTACATGCTTTGTCATGGATACGAGGTCATACAATTAAGTTCATGAACTCATCCCCCAAAGTGTGCTATATATCTCATTGCTGAATATAACTACGGTATCTATGAAGTACTCCCATTGGCCTTCTGATAACTGTGAATTGAGACATGATCTCTAAGGAAGATATATGCTGTGCCATTCTCTTGGGTAATGTCTGCTACAGCTCCTTCTACATCTGTACCCTCAACCTGGCATTCAAGGTCTTTCACAACCTAGTCCCAGTTTGTTTTTCTAGAAAGTGTTTACCATAATATACCTTGTATTTCGAAGTCTAGCATGATTTAAAACTTAGAAACACAATTCTAAAATCACCACTTTATAGTCTATGCTATCTGGAATAGTACCTGACATGGCATAAAAACCAACAAACGCTTATTGAAGACAAATGCCTATGATTATGTATGGTTATTGTTAAAGTTGAATGCTAATTCTTATTTAAACTTTGAGTACATTATACCAAACAAGAAAAACAACATTAAGTTATAACGTCATAGTAAATCTCAGTCAGAGTCCTCAAACTTCTTTAGAATTTTACTCCTTTGACATACAATAAGTATATATATTCAGTAAATCAGGAGACTTAAAGAAATTTGGTAAATATCCTCAAGTCTGAGCTTAAACTGTGCATTAACGACTAAAGTCTGAGAAAAGTGGCTTCCTAAATTGTAAATGCCACATTTCTTGTCTTCTTCAGCTTGATCGGCTAATGGTTGAGCAGCACAATTAATAGCTACTATTTTTGTAATGCCTGTGAGAAGCAATATTTTGTCTAGCTCTGTGGGTGGCATTAAGCTAGCAAAACACTCTACTTGGCATTATCCTGACACCAGTCAATGAAGCCATCAGGCAAATGAAACTGCTTTTGTGATAAGCAGCACAGTAATTGGAAACTGTCGTTCTTTGTTTTTTTCCCCAGGAAAACCTGAAACTTTCATTTCAATCTTTTTTATATCACCAGGAAGAAATGAATATTTATAAAACAGGAGAAAGGGCACCATCCAGGTGACATTTTTCTCAGTGAATAATGCACAATGAACGATAATAAAGCAATAATTCAAGTTTAAACCCCAGTAGCTCCAGTAGCACTAATTGCACAGGCAGAATGTGTGCACTGATGTCAGATAAAAATGCGTACTGATACATTTAAGGACGGCATTGAAACTGAAGGGGGAGGTGCTCTCTTTTGACTAGAATCCAGTAGGTACCTGGTAGGGGCTGTGTGAGGTGTGACTGATGACGTGCGATCCCCAACCAATTGAGGATAAATCTGAGCTACAAGGTGGAAACAATTTCACCCTAAAGGGTTTGAAAGCAGGATTCTGAATCAAGATGGTAAACTAAGCATACAAGTTTAACATTGTTCTCTCTTAAAACCATAGTGGATCACACAAAAATAATCATAATTAATTAATTAATTAAATTAAAAAATTCACAACTGTGTTAGAAAAGTTATCTTTGAAAGGGCAAAAAAAGGTGGGGCACATTAGCTCATGCCTGTATTCCTAGCACTCTGGGAGGCTGAGGTGGATGGATTGCCTGATTTCAGGAGTTTGAGAACAGCCAGCCTGAGCAATAGTGAGACCCCCATCTCTATTAAAAACAGCCAGGGGTAGAGTGGCACTTGCCTGTAGACCCAGCCACTCGGAAGGCTGAGGCAAGAGGATTACTCAAGCCCAAGTGTTTGAAATCCCTGTGAGCTATGATGCCACGGCACTTTACCCAGGGTAATAGAGTGAGATTCTGTCTCTAAAAAGAAAAAAAAAGAAAGAAAGAAAGAAAGAAAAAGAAAAAAAAGAAAGACCAAAAAAGAAAATGAAGAATTTCAAGATGATCTGATTGGTGAAGAAACCAATCAAGGATCAATTAATATTTGGCAAAGATATCAACAGTGAAAGCGAGGAACAAAAATGAACAAACATCTCACACTGGAGGATAGGAGAAATTACCGTAAGAACAAATGAAATTTTAAATTATTCTGATTAATTTCCTCAGAGAAATTGAAGAGCTTATTGCATTCAAAAATGCAATAATATTATGTAAAAAAGGACTAACTGAAAGAGCAAGAATTAGAGTTCCTGAAATTTGTGAAAAAATTACAAAATTTTGAAACCAATTAAAGGGTTGATAATAGACCGAAGGTGAGTCTGGGTGCAGTGGTTTACACCTGTTATCCTAGCATTCTGGGAGGTGGAGGGAGGTGGATAGCTTGAGCTCATGAGTTCGAGTCCAACCTGAACCTGAGCAAAAAGTGAAAGCCCCTCTCTACTAAAGATAGAAAAACGGAGGGAAGAGGATACCTTTAGTCCAAGAATTGGAGGTTGCTGTGAGCTATGATGCCACAGAGCTCTACTCAGGGTGACAGCTTGAGACTGTCTCAAAAAACAAAAAGCAAAAAAATAAAAAAAATAGATTGAAGGTGAATTCAGCTCAAATTAGTGCTCAATGTATAAATTTTGAAAATTTTCAAATGTGGATAGAAAATGTACAAAAAAGTATTAGAGATCTGGAAGACAAATTTACAACAGACGATTCCTATTTCAGTATGGAATCCTGTATTCAGTGTTTTTACTTTAATAGGCGAAGTGATTTAGATTAAATTTGTTATTTTTGGTTTTTAATTTAGTTATATATATATATTTTTTTTCTTTCAGGGCCAGTAAAATTGTCCTTTTATATTCATTTATTTATTTTATTTCATTATGATCAGATAACAGTCTGTGGACATTTGAAATGTATGTTCTATTTTGTAGATAGAAAGTTGACAGATAGGTAGACAGAAAGATAATAAAACTCCTGCTGTTTTATTCAAAAAAACTTACCAGTTTTGAGCATGGACAGTCATAAGCTGGGATATCCTGAGATAATAATTTCTCCACGTTTTATTTCTTATTCATACCACATTCAATGTGTACTATGTATAGGCTGGTATGTTTCAGTTCCTCGCAGACACTCAGGAACCAGACTGAAGGCCCCACCTTCTTGTTGCCGCCCCTTCTGGAACACACGGACCTCCCAGTTGGTGAGACTGCTAAGAGATTTCTGAGGATCATGTGCCAGCTCGTCCACAACTCAGCCTGGACTTGAGCTCAGTGCTTCTCCCAACTGCCAATTTGCCAGAACTAGTTACATGACTCCACTTAATTGCAGGGTACCTAAGAAAGGTAAAGGAATGGAAGGAACATTTGCAACTTCCACTGCTTTTGCCATAGAGTTTTGAAAGGTTAAACTATGAAGAGGGACAGAAACTTGTGGTTGAGAGACCAGGTTTGAATTCAGACAACTCGGGTCAAACCCTGGCTTTTTACTTAACTGGATTGTTAGCTTGGGCTGGTGGGACAGAATGCCATGGATTGTGTGGCTTAAAAAACAGAAATGAATTTTCTCAATGTTCTACAGGCTGAGAGGTCCAAGATCTCTACCAAATTCAGTTTCTAGTGCAGCCGCTCCTCCTGCCCTGCAGACAGCCCAGCTTCTTGCTGTGTCCTCCCTGGCATGGCTGTCTCTCAGCCTGTGTACACATAGAGAGGAATAGAGCTCTCTCTTCTTCTTATAAGAAGGAGATTGTATTAGTACTTCATGACCCCACCCCAAAGATTTCATCTAACTTAATTAGTTCCTCAAAGGCCCTACATCCAAATATAGTCTCATTGAAGGTTAGGGCTTCAATATATTATAAGTTTGGGGAACACAGTTGAGTCATACCATTACATTATCTTCTCTGGGCTCTGTGTATAAAATAGGGATAAGTAAGATACCTACTTCTTGAGTTAATATAACAATAAAACTGTTGAGACAAATTAGTATTTAGAATAGAGCCTAGAACTTAGTAAATGCCCAATAAATATTCCTTATTTGCATAATTATGACCAGTTTAGGGTTTCCATCTTCTTTAAGATTGCCATATTTTTGGTGTGGATCATTAAGACAGATTTTATTTATTTATTTTTGAGACAGAGTCTCTCTCACTTTTTTGTCCTTGGTAGAGTGCTATGGCTTCATAGCTCACAGTAATCTCCAACTCTTGGGCTCAAGCAATCTCTTGTCTCAGCCTCTCAAGTAGCTGGGACTTCAGGTACCCACCACAATGCCTGGTTATTTTTTAGAGGTGAGGGTCTCACACTTGCTCAGGCTGGTCTTGAACCTATGAGTTCAGGCAACTCCAGAGTGCTAGGATTACAGGCATGAGCCACCACGCCCAGCCTAAGACAAGAGATTTAAAATAATTTCCTTATATATCAGTTGAATTGAGAGAAGGAGAATGGCAGATATGTGTAAATACCTATTTGAATGAATCGTTCACTGAGAAACGACTTTAGCTAATAGTAGTAGGAAGTTGTGAGGGAACTGACACCCTAACTAAGCTAAAGCAGAGAGAGGGGAATTCTGAGCACAGCATGACAATTACCCTCAGCCTTGCATTTCACTAACTGCCCCTAGAATCCTGTGCCAAACCTCTAGATTAGCGTGACTTATTTTAATTTGATTATTAAATCACTGGTTTACTAAATGTCCAATATTGTAGCACAATGCTAATAAATATTTCCAGATATATCATGAGGAAAGTGGAGCATCAATTCACAAAAAAACAACCCAGCTTTGGTCCCCTGAAGACTCCTTTGTTCAAAAGAAGTATTTTCAGTAGGATGCCATAGAGCACTCACAGATGCTTCATGGACAGTAGAAGAGCTTCATGTGTTTACATCTCTCTGCCTGCCAAATTGGTTCTTGCAAAAAATTGCAATTTTTTTCTATGGACCTAATTTTATACTAAAAACATAAAATAAGAGTCAGCATTTAATGCCATTTGGGTGCGAGGCATCTGGCTTGACATGTCTTTGGTATTACATTGTTTTCAGGACCCTCGCATCCTATTCTATAAGGTAATCATCATTTCTATTCAAAGGAGGAGAACACTACTGAGACTTGTTTTCTTATATTATTATATTGTAGGAATGAGGGGAAACTTTCCCTTTGTGCCAGAAGGTTTGCTGAAAGATCAACTCACAATAAGGCAGATTAAAAAGGAGAAAGAGTGGGAATACTGGGTGCTATAGGCTATTAAAAAGAAAAGAAAAAAAGAGAGATTTATTCACTGCATGCTCAGATAGAATCACAGAGTGATTACCCAATATCCCATTGGGGTGCAAAAATTTATATACCCTCCCTTAGAGGAGAGGGGGAAATGAGAAATATAGGTGATTCTGTTGAAGGACAATAAATAGTTACTAGGGAGGATGGATATAATACTTGGGAAAATGAATGGATCGGGGGAGACAGACTGACTTGTAAATGATTCTCTTTGGAAATTAAATTAATCTGAGTAACAAGTATTATATTTAAAGTGATGTGGGCCAGGTCTGGTTAAACTACTGATCTCCTTTCCTATAATACATTGAGATAACAGGGAGGGAAAGGGAAATCATTGTTCTTTTTGATGGGTCCATCTGGTTTTATACGCATAGAAGGAAAGCCCCTTCTAATGCCTGTTGATCTCGAAGGGCCTTTAATTCAGAAAATTCTTTACACCAAGCTGTCGTATTTCAGGGTGAAATTTCCTGAGCTCCTTCAATATTTTTGTCTGTGATTTGGATTGACAGCTACCAGGAAAGTCCACATCTTTCCCATTATGCTGTCTTGACCTAGCCATACTCAGGTAACATGCATAGTAAAAAATAAAGTAATAATATCATAGATAAAGAAAGTAATTTGATGTTTTGAACTCTGCTCATGGAATTGATTTTTTAATTTAATTTAATTATTTTGAGATATTATGGTGGTAAAAAGACTTTTGATTATATGGATCACTTTTGGTATGTTTAAGTCAGGGTTTTAAGTGTTCCCATCACCCAGATAGTGTTCCCTGTACGGGTATGTAGGACTCTTCCCAGATCCACCTTTCCTCCACTCTTGTTTAATTTTCACTGAGATTTGCATCCCTGTGTGCACATGTGTGCTCCCTGGTGAGTTCCACTTTAATAATGAGTACAGATGGTGTTTTTCTGTTCTTCAGATACTTCATCTAGGATAATGGTCTTCAGTTCCATCTAGATTGTTGCAAAAGGCCTTGATTCATCTGTCTTCATTGCCAAGTAGTATTTCACAGTATACACCCATCACATTTTGTTAATCAACTCGTTCATTGATGGGCACTTGGGTCAATTCCACATCTTCGCAATTGTGAATTATGCTACAATAAACATTTGAGTGTAGGTGTCCTTTTGATAAAAGGGCTTCTTTACCTTTGGTATTTAACCAAAGAAAAAGTTGTGAGATTATTGGATCCTATGTCAGGGCTGCTTTTAGTTTTTTGAAGAGTTTCAGTACCATTTTTAATAGAACTCAAGCAAATCAGGAAAAAAAAATCCAAACAATCCCTAAAATGTGAGCAAAAGGCATTTTTCAAGGTAATTGTTATTAGGTATTCAGCTAAAGCCTTAGGTCAGCGGTTCTCAACCTGTGGGTCATGACCCACAGGAACTGTATTAATGGCTTGTGACATTAGGAAGGTTGAGAACCGCTGCCTTAGGTCTTTAAAATGTATTTCTAATCATCTATAACAGAAATAAATAAATAAAGCCCAAGGTGGGTTCTGTGTTTGGATTGAATTTAGAGACTATTCTCCTTAGTGCCATATCTATATTTGATTTATCTCAGTTTCCTGAGTTAAATACCAATTACAGTCTCCTTTGGTTTCCTTATTCTGGGTGATTTTTCTCTGAGATTATCTTTCACCTTTGTTGGCAGCAAGCACACCATTTCAGCATTATCATATTGTTTATTTTACTTTGTTTGCTAATGCACTGTCACAGCTAGGAAGTCTTCACAGCTTTGAATATGAATGTAACATCTGGTTTAGTTTCAATAACATTTCATGCTGCAAATGCAAATATGATTTTTTTTTTTGTACTTCAACAAAAAGTCTCATATAGTCATTCTAATGAGGGCCTATTTCTACATTCCACTTCCTGAATGCCATGGTTTTTCCCTAATTTTTTTCTTCATTATTACTATTATCTTGGAAGGAAGCATAAACATGGTTAAAACTTTAACTAATTTGTAAATTTGTCATATACTTCATTTTTCAGATTTTGAGGACTCCATGCAACAAGTATAACATCTTTCTTTAGCCTACCTGTGCTTTTACATTGAGACAATTTTGTGACATGTTATTACATAAGATTCATCTCTCAACTAGAAAATCAAAATCATATAGTCTGATAAAAGCTCTACACCAAGGACCCTTGATCATTCTGGTACTCTAAATGTTTTTGGCCGTTAGAAATGTAAAAAAATGCACCCTGCTGTGATGTTTATTGGAGCAAGCTCAGAAAACAGAATTGGTGTCCGTGTATGTAAGTCATAGGCCATAGATTTCCATTTTCAGGTAATGATGCTTGGATTCATTGAAATATCCTTTAGTCACAGCTACAAGTTAGGAAGGTTATATTTAAAATAACCTTCTTCAGGAACTTCTTACATCTATTACAGGTTCAACTATGAGAACAACTCAAAGACGTATTGGCAAAAAACTTTCATTTAGGAGATTTGTTTAGTTGGGAGAAATAAAACTATGTATGTATAAAAACAAAAAGCAAAAACAGCAGTCAAGATATGAGCGTAATTGGTGTGATACTTGCCAGCATTATGGAAATATAGGCAATTCAGAAAGTACATTTGCCTAAGTATCAGGAGGAAACACCGAAAAATGAAAATTAGAGTTGAGCTGTGGTTATTAAATTGATGAGCTGTGAGTGGAAGGAAGCATTTTGGGGGAAGGAGCTAAGGAAATTTTACCACAAATTATGACTACTTAGCATAAAGGATATTTGGGATTAAGGGCCATTCACAATCAGAAGGCATTGGAAGTACTATCCATCTAGCTGCATAAAACCAGACTGATCTCATCTGGGCTGACCAAAGCGGGCAACTGACTTCCTTTCCTCCTCCTGAATGCTAGCAGACCTGGCCCAAATCATTTAAAACCCAATACTTGTCTCTCAGGTTAATTTAGAACTAAATTTGTTTCCTCCACCTATTCACTTGCGGCTCCAGTACACCACCTTCTCCCCTGGCCCCTTCAAAAAGGCATCTATCTATAAAGTTATCTGGCCATCATTGAGACTTCGGGTAATCATTCTTGTGGTATTCAGAAATACCTTTCGTTTTCATCTGATGTAATCGTGAGTTAATCTTTCAACTAATCAACCAAGGGAAAAGAGTAAGTTTCGCAGTGATCCCTACGTGGGCGAGGAGAATGGACTGATAAAACACCTGGGTGGTGGAAAAATCCAGGTGTTTACAGGTGTAGTTCTCTACCCAGTATGTTGCAGCAGCATCCTGGAAACTTGACACTGGTTCAAACGTTTGCCTACATGATGTTTTGCTACTCTTGGGCTTGACCCGGGTCATCTAGGCCCTGAGTCCCATAGGACAGTGACACTTAGTGCATTGATCCTGAAGTGCCTGCTCTCTATTGTCTTATAGGCATGCCATGATTTGAATAACATTCTGAAACAATGTTTTAGGTTACAATAGTTACCACTTCCTGAGAGGTCAAAGACTGACACCAAAAGATTATTCCGAAACGTGAAATGAAAGGAAACCGAGTCCAGGTTCTGTGTGGGCAATGTTGGCCTTTATTTCCACCCGGTGCAGGTGAGCTGAGCTCAAGAAGGAAACTGCATGTGGGTTAAGGTGGATGGAAATTTAAATGGTCAGAAGGGTGGGGGGTGGCACATTCCCTTTTTCCTGGGTGGGACATTCTATTTGGGTGAGTCGGTTCTATTTGGGTGGGTGCCTCCATTTGACTCTATCACTTCTAGTTCATGCTAGCTAGATTCGAGGTTCAATGAAAACAGTGGGGAGCTTTCCAAAATAGATTCTGTTCTGACTCATGGTGTGCGTGAGAGGATGTATGTGTATACATATACACATTCATATACACACTTATATACATACACACGTACATATACCTCTCACCCTCGGAGCAAGCCTTTTGATAGCAGAATACAAGCTACTTTTCTTGACTAGTGTCTGTGAAACTGTGCCGTCAGGGTTTAGCCATAGGTATGTGGCAGGATTGATAGTAGCTTCTCTAATTCTTGGGAAGGAAAGAGATGCAACAGCAACAACAAGAAAAAAGGCTTATAACACTTTAAAACAGGCCATTACTGGAACTTTCCAGCTATGAGCACAGTAACTCTAAATTCTTGAGATAAGACATATGAATACCAAGCATGACTTTGGTATAATTTAGGAAATTAGAGACTCGGGTATAAAGATTTATTTATTCTTCCACATATCTCTATCTATACACACACAGGTATATGCCAGTTATTTTAGCAAATTATTCCTGGTAATCTTCATCTCTTTCTTTTTTTTTTAAGTGTTTAAACGCACAAGATTCAAAACTTGTCTTTGAAAAAAGATTTCTTCTATATATTTTGCTTTTCAAAAAATGCCTTAAATTCTGGAAATATTTGTTCTAACGTGTTCTGTTTAATTTCTCCAAATCAATTGTGGATATACCTTTGTAATCTGTGTCAGAAATTATAAAAAATTTTTGGTATTGAAATATCTGAATGTTTAACATTTTAAATTCCTGTGTAAATTGATTACTTTTAAGAAAAGTTTTATTTTTAGAAAAATGGAGAAGATAGTACAGAGTTTTCATGTACCCATTCTTTCATGTACCCATTCTTTTACATTAACATCTTACATTGTATGAGTATATTTGTTGTAATTAATAAAACAATATTGATATTATTATTAACTAACTTTATAACTACTTTATTCAGGTTTCTTTATTTCATATTATATTTACTTTTCATTTCTCTTTAGACTTCTCTAAACTCTGATGGCTTCTGAGACTTTCTTTGCTCTATATAACCCTAAATATTTTGAGAAATACTATTCAGGTTTTGTGCAAAATGTCTCTTAGTATTTGTCCACTGCTTTCATCGTGATTACATGGGGAATACAATTTATTGTAAGGTCACAGAGATAAAGTGCCATTTTCATCACCTTATATCAAAGGAGCATACCATCATTATGACTTCTTGATTTTGATGCTAACCATGAGTTCCTAGCTTGAGGTAGTGTTTGTCAATTTTCTTCATTGTAAAGTTCCTCTTTCTTTGTCCTCTCATTTATTTTTATTTTATTTATTTATTTTTTTATTTTTTGGGATAGAGTTTCACTTATTAACCCTAGGTAGAGTGCTGTGGCATCACAGCTCACAGCAACCTCCAACTCCTTGGGCTTAAGCGATTCTCTTGCCTCAGCCTCCCGAGTAGCTGGGACTACAGGTGCCTGCCACAATGTCCAGCTATGTTTTTGTTGAAGTTTGGCTGGGGCTGGGTTTGATTCCACCACCCTCAGTATATGGGGCTGATGCCCTACCCACTGAGCCACAGGCACTGCCCTGTTCTCTCATTTAATACTGTACTCTTTGGAATAATGTCATTATCACAGCCCTTTAGGAAGGAGTTAGGAGTTAGGCTCCATCTACAGGAGAATACAGTACCTAAAAAACATTGTGTGGAAGTCCCTTGCATGAGAAATCTATTTCTTTTTTTATTTTCACACCCTACCACTTACACATGTCAATATGAACTCACGGATCTGTATTTTATACTTTTGGTTATATCCAATACTACTTTTTAATGTTGCTCAAAGTGTTCTAGCTTTTCTATTGAAAATTCTATGATTTGACTTCTGGGTCCTTTTGAAAAATTCTCACCATCGTGGGTTTTGTTTGTTTGTTGCTTTTTTTGTTTGTTTGTTTGTTTGAACACTTCCTTATTTTCTGGTACCATACAACACTGAGGGGTCATCTTGTATACTTCCTGCCAGAATCTGCCATTGATCTAAATTATCCTTGGTTCCTTTTTTGGGACAATGGAATCAGAAAGCAAGATGTGGCATTAAGTATACCTGTTTCTATGAGGGTGCTATTTCATCTTAGATGATACAGCAAGGAAGTACATGTATGGATACTAAGCTCTTTTATATATTCATATCTAAAAGCATGTGGTTTATCTGTGAATGTCCCTTCCAAAAATAGAAGACTGGCTCTCACCTTGTCCATCTGTTTCCTCAGTTCACTTATAATATAGATGTATAAGGATACAGGATTGTTAACCTACACCCTCATGGAATACAACTTTATCAACTATCATGCTTATATGAAGTTCCTTCTTCCTTTAGCTTTGGACTCCACTCATTTCCAAAGTTATTTAGGCCAGTAACTTTCTGTCCACCTACACATACCTCCTTCAGTGAGGTTGTTCCATAAATGTGCATGCCCTATGGTGAACTTTTATTCTCCCTGACTTTCTATAGAAAATGTTTAAAATTTGTATGCATTAGTGATCACTATTTGTACTATACAATTATATGGATTTTCACAAAAGCATAAGATCATATACTCATAATTACAACATCATACAGAATACTTTCATTGCCCTAAAGGATTGATTGATTTTCCCCTATTCAACCCTCACTTCCACTCCAAATGTCTGGCAATCGCTGATCATTTTATTGCCTCTAAACTTTTAAGTTTTCCAAAAAGTCATATAATTTGAAATATATTATACATATGTATCTCACAGTGGTTAGTTTTGCTGAACAATATATACTAAATATTGATCCTTATGCATAGGCATAAAAACATAAGGATTGATAAATAGTATTCCCTTGCATGGATATACTACAGTTTTATTTTTTCCCATTCACCAATTGACCAGCATCTTGGTTGTTTAAAATTTGGGGAAATTATATAATGAAGTTGTTATCAACACTCATTTATGAATTCTGTGTGTTTTTTTTTCAAATCAGTTGTGTAAATTCCTAGAAGTGTAATGAATGAATCCCATGGCAGTACCAAGTTTTGCCATGTACGAGGCTGCTGCTAGGATTTGAATGTGTCCCCTCCAAAATCCACATATTACCAATAAGATGGTATTAATAGGGATTATTATGCCATGAGGGATTTTCCCTCATGACTGAGATTAAGCCTTTGAAAAGCAGCCTCACTCAGCATTTGGCCTCTCTTTCTCTTCTATGTTCTGCCATGTAAGGTGGCAGCAAGAAGGGGTCACCATACACCACATGCTGGCACCTCCCAGCCTCTTGCACTTTCCAGACTCCAAAACTGTGAGAAATAAATTCTTATCCTTTGTCACTTAGTGTAATGTATCCTGCAGCACAAGTGGACTAAGACAACTGCCAAACTGCCTTTTCCGGTGGCTGTATCATTCTGCATTCTCATCAACCATGCGTGAGCATTCTGTTTGCTTCTTATCCTTGGGAATTTAGGTTCAAAGATTTTAGAATTTTAGCCATTGTTCTAGGTGTGTGGTCGTATAGCCTTGTTTTAATTTTTAATTTCCTGGCAACATATTATATTGGTAATTTTCTCATGTTTTAATTTTTCATCTGCATATTTTCTTTGGCAAGGCTTTTAAAAATATTTTGTCCAGTGTTTGCAATGGGATGAATGGTTTTATTACTGCTGAGTTTTAAGAGCCAACTGTATAGTTGTGTCTTGGGCATCAGTCTTTTATCGGGTCTGTGCTTTGCAATTATTTTTTCCAAGCCTGTAGCTTATTTTTTTTATTCTTTTAACAGTGACCTCGGAGAAGTATTGAATTTTAATAAAGCCCAATTATCAATGTTATATTTCATGGGTCATGCATTTCGCATTTAATCTAAAAGCTTATTGCCAAATGCAAGGTCACTTAAAATTTTTTCTATATTTTCTTCTATAAGTTTTATGTTTTGTTTTTTTGCCTTTAGGTCTGTAATACATTTTGAGTTAATGTTTGTGAAAGATATACGATTTGTGTCAAGGTTAAAGGTATTTCTTTTTTAATGGAAATCAAATAACTGTTGTTCCAGACACAGTTTTAACAAATAATCATCTTTCCTCTAATGAATTTCTTTTGCACTTTTCAAAGGTTAGTTGAGTTTGCATTTGCTGTTTGTATCAAATTCTAAGCTCCCTGTTTTATTACTTTCACTTTTGTGTCTATCCTTTTGCCAAACAACAGTATCTCGGTGATTGTAACTTCTGAGTAAGTCTTGAAATCAAGCCATTTATCCAACTTTGTTATTTGGTTCAATACTATGTTAGCTATTCCTGCTCTTTTTCTTTTTTCCATTTCAAATAAACTTTAGAATCAAATTGCCAATACTTAAACAAATAGCTTGTAGAAATAAAGATAGCTCATAGATCAAGTCAGGAAGAATTTTCATCTAATAATATCAAGTCCTCAAGTCCATGAACACAGAATATTTTTTGTTTTTTTTTCATTTTCTTTGTGTTTTTCTATCAATGTTTTGTGTTTTTTGAATATAGATTTCGTATCTGTCTTTTGAGATTTGTAATTCCTTATTTTACTGCTTTGCACTCTTTTAAGTGGCAACGATATTGTCTTAAATTTCCAATTATTCAATGCTCACATATGGAAGAGCAATGGACTGGTCTGTATTAATGATGTATCTTAGAAATTTGCATTAATCCCCAAAACCTAAAGAAGAAAAGAAATAGCCAAGATCAGAGCAAAACTAAATGAAATTGAGAACAAAAAAACTATACAGAAGGTTAATGAAGCAAAACGTTGCATCTTTTAAAAAATAAACAAATTTGGCTATGCTCTTGCTAGATTGACCAGAAATGGAAAAGAAAAGACTTTAATAAGCTCATTAAAAAAGAAAAAGGAAAATCACAACTGAAATCATAGGAATACAAAACTTCATCTCAGAATATGGTAAAAACATCTAAGGTCATAACCCTGAAAACATGGAGCAAATGGACAAATTCTGGGAAACATACAGCCTCCCTAGACTCAGTCAGAAGGAATAGAACTCCTGAACAGACCAATATCAAATACTGAAATAAAAAAATCTTCCAACAAATAAAAGTCTTGTCCCAGACAGTTTCACACTCAAATTTTATCAAACCTACAAAGAACTTGTACTTATACTGCAAAAATTATTCCTTGACATTGAGAAGGAAGGAATCCTCTCCAACTTGTTCCATGAAGTCAATATCACCTTGATACAAAAGCTCGGAAAGGACACAACTATAAAGAAAACTATCGACCAATTTCCCTTATGAATAAGGATGCAGAAAGTCTCCATAAAATCTTAGCAAACCAAATTCCTCAACTCGAACCCTTCTCCCAAGAGCAAGGTCGTTGTTCCGGGGAAAGAATACAACAACCCAGTCATTGCAGGAAAAATACTTTTGACAAGGACAAAGCTGGCAGCAGAGGTCAGGGAACTTCAGTCACATAAGCATAGAGCCCTGTCAGGATGTCAACCCTTGATTGTGTCAGTAATGGTATATGCTATACATTTAACTGTTTGCCCTCTCATTGTTTTCCAAACTATGTTACCAGGAGCAATCCCATTCCAGCAATAAATTTACAAGTTCAAATAGACTACACTTGAGAGCACCATTCATAAAGCTTCTTCTGCTTGACTTCATGAACTGCATACTTAACCTGCAAGTGGTGGGGAGTATTCATTTAATTATAACTTGCCTGGTGTGTGTCACTAATTAAGAAATAGGATGGGTCCTCCAGTGCAGACTGGAGATTTCTATAAGAGAAGATAAAATTCTCTATGAAAGAGTCTTCCCTGTGCTTTTGATAAAAAAAAAAGGAAAGGAAAGGAAAGATAAAAAATAAGAAAAAAGTAACGTTTATTACAGGCAACACAAGTCCTAGATATTTTATACCATTTGCACTTAAATTAACTTTACACATCACCACATTTTCAGTTATGTATTATTTCCCCATGCTGCAGATGTAAAAAATAAAAGAGTGAGACAAATGAGCAAGTAGTAATTATATTGATTATAAGACCAAAATAATTAGCACATTTGCTGTAGTAAATATATATAGGACTTTGTAGAGAGAACAATTAGGAAAGTATTCTGTTCAAACGCATATAGAACATTTACAAATATCAAAATGTTTTAGGTCACAAATGAGGTCACTTACATGTTCCATCTTCACTCTCAGATACATTGCTTCCCATTTCAAAAGAGAACAACTTTAAAAACATCCGCACGTGTCCAATTCCCTTCTGCACACCCATGGGGGTCTGTTGTACACTCAGGTTGCATCCTTGGTATTGTCAATGATCTTTAACAGTCGTCCTGGAAGTCGACCTTTGTATTTCCTCATGCGATGCCATTCCATGCCTACTTTATTCTTTCCTCTATACTCCCATTATTTCTACTCCTCATTTTTCATCAGCATATACACGTGCTATTGTTTTTTTCATAGTTTTATAAAAGGAAAACACTTTCTGGATCATCTATCTTGTTACCTACTGATCTATTTTGTCTCCTCTTCTTTACAGCAAGACTCCAGTAAAGTATCATCCATCTGTATTATCTTCAGTTCCTCTCCTCCCTTTCTCTCTAAAATCTACTTTTGTTGGGTTTCATGCCCTCCCCTCTCTCCCTGAAACTTCCCGCCTGGGTTATTGATGAATTCTGCTTTGTTGATACTATATTCAGCTGTATCAGTCTCCATCTGACTTGACTCATTAGCAGCGTTTGACATTAAAATTAATCCTTTTCTTTGCACTCGAGAACTTTCTTTATTTGGCTTCCTGTATTTCTTTTTTTTTCTTTTTTAATTGCTGGGGAATCATTGAGGATACAACAAGCCAGATTACACTGCTTGCATTTGCTGGGTAAAGTATCTCTAATACTAGTGTCCCACCCCTAAGAGGAGTGTCACACACCGTGGCCCCACACCTGTTCCTCCCTTGCTCCTCCCCGGCTCCTTCTCAAGCCCCCTTTGTTGCCTCTCGGCTCACTGGCTAGTCTTTCCTATTTCCTTTGCTGATTTCTTCTCTTCTCACTGACTTGTAAAGGTTGCTGTGAGGCAGGATTTCAACTTGAGGCTTTTTCTCTCATTTATGTTTTCTGAGATGATTTCATCTTCTAATATGGATTTAAATGCCATTTTTATGTTGAAAATTCAAAAGTTCATATCTCCACCTCAAAGTGCTCCTCTGAACTTAAGATTCCTATATCCCATAACTACAACCTCCCCACCTGGCTATTAGATAGCTAATAGATAACTCAAATTTAATAGAGATAGAATGATATTCTAATATTCATTTAAAACCTGCTTTTTAAAAATATCTCTCTTCATCTCACATACTGACAATGTCATCCTTCTACTTGCTCAGGAAAACATAACTATAGATCTATCCTTAATCCTTTACCTTAGAATGTAAAGTAAATTTATGCACAAATCTTATGGGCTCTATCTTCAACACATAAATTCTAAATATTCCCTCCTATTCCCTCTTCTGAGTAATCTCTTTCATAGCCTGTATAACTTTATAGATTTATGCAATAAGAGTCACAAGTCTGAATGTTTCAGAGATCATGGAGAAAAACAATGCAAAATTTGAGAACATTTAAAATTTAGTAAAGTAAACTTTAGTAACTTTTGAAAGTTTCATGTCTCTTATATATGCACATTTATAATTTAGTAAAGTAAATTTTAGTAACTTTAGTAAAATTTAGTAAAGTAAACTTTAGTAACTTTTGAAAGTTTCATATCTCTTATATATGCCCATTTCTTATATTAAACTTATTAATAGCTATACAGTTCTATAAAAGACAATTACTCTTGTATGCTTTCCCCAACCTTCTCCAGTTCTTTCTATACTTTTTCCTTCACTATCCCTCATTGACTTGGAATTTCATCAAACACTTTGAGGGTTCTGATAAGTTCTCTGGCTTATGTTGCACACTAATCTTGTAATAGTTAATTGTCTGCATGCTTTTCAGTAATTAAAAGTAATACAGCTGCTGCTAGTTGATAACGTCCTTTCCTTTTTGCTGTAAGGCCCTTGCTTGTTGCTTTTAAGCAGAAAATTATGAGATTGTTGTCAGTCTTCCAATGATAAATATTAGCTCTAACAATATCTAATTTATAACTTCATGCTGCGTTACTGTGCCTGAGTACAGAACATATTTTCATTTTCACTTAAAATCATATTAGTTTTTTCAGAAGACACTTGAACTAACAATTTTACTTTACATGTATACCATTAACCATGCACATAGTTAACTGATGATGATAGTGAGAAGGGCTATACAAGTTGTGCATAAGTTGGCAATGACAACCAACCACATCGTGGCTGTTTCCTTGCTAAGACCAATTATGAGACTCATTAAAACTTCAGGAACTTAGATGTGTGAAAAGCATTTTAATCTTACACTCATAAAACATTGTATTTTTCTTTTTTTATCTCTGTTCTTCTTAGTTTTAAAGTCAAAAATGAATTTTACTATTATTCGATCATCATTAATGCCCAAACCTTTTCTAAAACTCATAATTTCTTATATCTTGTTATTGAAGTCATCTGTCTGATAATGCTTTTACTTGTTTCTATGTCGTAAAATCTATATGGCATTGTATGAATAAAGAACATATTTATCATTATTCGTATTTATATGATAAGTGTTTTAATACGTAATTTGGGATGTTTAAATTTCACTGCAATATATCTCTGTTTGTACCTTTTTACAAATTATACTGTTTGGCACTCTATGTAACATGATCATATGTAATTTATCTTCCACAATAGAGCACTTTAGGAGTAAAAGGGAGTATTAAATAACTAAAATTATTTAGCTTCTTGAAATATATATTTATTGGAAAACAAACAAGCCATGTACAAGTGAATGAGAATAAGAATGGCTTAAAGAGGGTGGAGCAAGATGGCAGCCGAGTAACAGCTTCCTTGCGGCTGGGCACGGTGAGACTGGGGAGAAAGGACTTCAGGCATCTCTGGCAGGCGGGATCTGCCCAGGAACTTCCCCGTGGGGACACAGGGAGACAGCGTGAGGCTTCTGGACACCTTGAGGAAGGCAAAAGCAGCGGAGACTGGAGTCTTCCTTTGTCATCCTCAGTAAAGTGCCATGGCGTCATAGCCCAAAGCAACATTAAACTCTTGAGATCAAGCAATCCTCTTGCCTTATCTTCCTGAGAAGCTGGGTAATACACGTGCCTGTCACAATGCCTGGCTGT
>CAUYRH010015704.1:0-19474 GCA_963574655.1 Perodicticus potto | reverse complement strand
AAATGGCCGGGCGCTGTGGCGGGTGCCTGTAGTCCCAGCTACTTGGGAGGCGGAGGCAGGAGACTCACTTGAGCCCAAGAATTGGAGGTTGCTGTGAGCTGTGATGCCATGGCACTCTATCCAGGGTGACAGCTTGAGGCTTTGTCTCAAAAAAAAAAAGAAATGAGTTGTTGGGTTGGTCCCCGTAGTACAGTGGTTATGGCGCCAGCCACATACACCGAGGGTGATGGGTTCAAACCCGGCCGAGGCCAGCTAAAACAACAATGACAACTGCAACAAAAAAATGGCTGGGCGTTGTGGCGGGCGCCTATAGACTCAGCAACTTGGGAGGCTAACGTAAGAGAATCACTTAAGCCCTAGAGTTGGAGGTTGCTGTGAGCTGTGACACCACACCATGGCACTCTACTGAGGAAGACATAGTGAGAGTCTGTCTCAAAAAAAAAAAAAAGTGAGTTATATTAAAAGTCAATATTAACAGATCAGTGAATGAAATATGAGAACTACAACCATAAACCTCATAGCAGAAAATAAAGGTTTAAATCTTCATGACCTTGGATTTGGCAGTAGATTTTTAGATATGACATCAAAAGCATGAGCAATAAAAGAAAAATTAGATAAATGAAATTTTATCAAAATTTAAAACTTACGCATCAAAAAACATTATCAATAAAATTAAAACACAATGAACAGAATGGGAGACTATATTTTCATTTCTAATAAGAGTCTAGTATCTAGACTATGAAACAACTCAATTTGAAAAGTGGCAAAGGACTTGAATATAGATTTCTCCAAAGATGTACAAATGGCTAAAAAACAAATGAAAAAATGTTCAACATCTTTAGTTATTAGAGAAAGACAGATCAAAACTACAATGAGCTATCACTTCATTCCTACAAAGATAGCTCCAGTTTTCTTAATGAAAAATAACAAGGTTGGCAAGTGTTCTGATATTACTGGTAGAATGCAAAATGGTTTCACTTCTGTGGAAAAGCTTAACATATTACCCTATGACCCCAAAATTCCACCATAGCTATATACACAAAGGATTAAAAACAGGGACTCAGACAAGTTCATGTACATAATGTGTTTATAGCAGCAGCACTATTCACAATATCCAAAAGGTAGAAACAGCCCCAAAGATTCCTTAACAGATTAATGGATAAACAAATTGTTATACATACACACAATAGAATATTATACAAATATAAAAGGGAATGAAGTACTGATACACGCTTTGGCATTGATGAATTTCCAAACATTATCCTAAGTAAAAGAAGCCTAGTACAAAATATCACATACCATATGATTCCATTAATATGAAATGTCCAGAATAGTAAACCTATAGAGACACATGGAAATTGGTAGTTGATAGGAGCTGAGGGGCGAAGGGAATAGAAAGATATTACTTAATGTATCAAGATTTTTACTTTAGAGTGAAGGAAGTATTTTACAACTGGATAGAGATAGTAGTTGCACAACATTGTAAATGAACTAAGTGTCCCTGAATTATTCACTTTCTAATGGTTAATTTTATGTGAATGTCACCTCAGTAAACAAACAAAAAGTAAATAATGCAAAATAAAAATGATTGCGAAGTATATTCGTAAAACCGCTTAACAAGCACATTCATGTAAATGTTTCTCAGTACCAGTAACTAATAAAGATTAAGAGCTGTGAATCTGGCTCAGTGCCTGTGGCTCAAGCAGCTAAGGCGCCAGCCATATATACCTGAGCTGGCAGGTTTGAATCCAGCCCAGGACTGACAAACAACAAGGACGGCTGCAACCAAAAACTAGCTGGGAGTTGTGGCAGGCACCTGTAGTCCCAGCTACTTGGGAGGCGGAAACAGGAGAATCTCTTGAGCCCAGGGTTGCTGTGAGCTGTGATGCCACGGTACTCTACCCAGGGCAACAGGTTGAGGCTCTGTCTCAAGAAAAAGCTATGAATCTGTTCTGAATGACCAGTAATATATCTCATGTTCAACTTGAGTTTTGAAAGTCCACATTAAAAAATTAATTGATACTTCTTGTTTGTTTTTAGGACTCTCAGCTTGTATCATCCGGACACAATAACCCAAGTAAGAAAGACTTCACTCTGCTACTGCAGCTTCAAATGGGTGTGGAGGGCAGAGGAGGAGGGATATGTGAACCTGGGATAGGTAATAGTTTTAAAAGAAATTCACTAAGAGACAAAATCAAATGGGAAAGAAGGGCCATTTGTTCGGGTATTGCCCAAATGGATGATAAGATTCATGGTAACCTTGAGTGCTCATATTCAAGGGAAGGAGAGCCAGAACTTGGTGAATTTCAAAGCAATCCTAGAGGAAAGGAACATCATACTTTACTGTAGCTCTTCCCTAGTACATGTGGAGAGGAAAACAATTTTAAAGGCAAATAGTGAGTTGTCTAAATTAAAAGAAAATTAGGCCAGGCATAGTTCCTCAAGCCCCTGTAATGTTAGCACTTTGGGAGGCCAAGGCAGGAAGATTGCTTGAGGCCATGAATTTGAGACAAGCCTGAACATGAGCAAAAACCAGTGTCTACAAAAAGAAAATAGAAAAATTAGCCGGTCTGCTGGTGCTCATTTGTAGTCCCAGTTACTTAGGAGGCTAAGGCAGGAGGATCGCTTCACCCCAAAAGTTTGAGGTTGCAGTGAGCTATGATGACAACACTGTACTGTAGTCCCGGCAATAGAGTCCTTCCTGAGTAGCTGGGAATTCAGGAGACCCTGTCTCAAAAAAAAGAAAAGAAAAAAGAAAATTAGTGGGCAAATAAAACCAATCATAAGACTTCAAGATAAATGGCTTCAGAATCCATGAAGAAAAGTCACAATTTTCTGGCTTTTCCAGAAATAGACTTGACTGTCTAGGAATTCATTTCCTTGTTGAATCAGCAATAGTAAAACACATGAGCTTTGTCATCAAAGAGATGATGTTATCTCTGAAGTAGTATTTTAATCCTCTTCTTTGGCCCTACTAATTGGTATTAATGTTGTCTGTTAACATTAAAAATGCATAAGCTACCCTGTTCATGTACTAAAAGCACACTGACAAAGACTGGGCTTTGTTCATTTCGTTACAATAGGCAAGCTGAGAGCCCCCCTTGCCAATTGCAAAGCTATGTTTGAAGATGAAAATACTCCGAGCTAATAGATCTGTCTGTGAAACGGAGGCTCACCCACTGGGCATCTGTGAGGCAGAAGAGCTGGAGAGGGATGATGTCCAGACAGATGTGTCAGGAAGCCCCAGAATTTTGATGCACAGCTAGAGAAAGGTCATTGGAGGGGATGATAGCGCAGTGACACATAGGCAGTGTCACTTAATCATCCCCTCCTCTGTGGGGATTTTCTGCGGGCAGAGGCAGAAGCAAGGAGGTGAAATGCTAAGGGATGTGAAATCTGAAGGAAATAATGAATTCAGTAATAAGAAGGGGATCCAAAGAAATGAACGGTTAAGACCAGGTGTGTGCAGTCATCAGCATCACGTGCCAACGACTGGTACTCAAGATTGCCATTGCTTTCCTCAACACTTGAATGTAAACTTTGGGGCAAAAGAGGGACATAATAGACATGTAAATGAATCTTCTCTTGGCTTGGAGGTTTTGAAGAAGCAGATTAAAGGAAATTGTTGTCAAGGGTCTGCTACATGCCAGTGCTTTGGCCTGTGTTATCTCACGTAGTTTTCACGATAGCTACACGAGGTAGGCGTTATCATCTCAATTTTATACTTGTACACATAAAGAAATTGAGGTTTGGGTTTTTATTAAGAGACAGAGTCTTGCTTTCTCACTTAGGCTGTCACTTTCTCACTCCTGTGCAGTGTCTCCATCATAATTCTCTGTAACCTCAAATTCCTGGGCTCAGGTGAACATCCTGCCTCAGCCTCCTAAGTAGCTGGGACTTCCAGAGTGCGCTGCCTGGCTAACTTTCTTGTTTTATTTTTTGTAGCAACAAAGTCTCCTTGTGTTACCCAGGCTGGTCTTGAACTCTTGGCCTCAAGCAATCCTTTTGCCTCAGCCTCCCAAAGCACTGGGCTTATAGGCGTGAGCCACCTCCAGGAAATAGAGATTCTAAAATTAAAACTAGATACTTTTTAGTCACATGATTAAAACAAGATAGCTAGGATTTGAATTTAGGGATCTCTGCCCCAAAGACATAGAGTTTTCATCCCACTCTGTTGATTCCCAAGAAGATTGCTGCTGTCACTTCACTGTGAGATTGAATTGTTGTCCAAGAACTATATGCTGTGACTTCTGTATGCATCTGGAATATTTTTACTGCATTCTATAATATCCAATGTAATTTAGATTATGTAAAAACAGACCTTTCTGTGGAATATGATTTGTTTTTTATCTTTTTTTTGTTTGTTTGGAGACAGAGTCTCACTTTTGCCCCATAGCTCACAGCCACCTCAAACTCTTGGGCACAAGCGATCCTCTTGCCTGAGCCTCAAGAAGCTGGGTTTACAGGCGCCTGCCACAGTGCCCGGCTATTTTTAGTGACACAGTCGCGGTCTTGCTCAGGCTAGTCTCAAACTCCTGAGCTCAGGCAATCCACCTGCTTCGGCCACCCAGAGTGCTACGATTACATAAAATATGGTGCATGAGATATGGTGCCCTCTTTGTGTGGTACAAAGCCCTCTGGCATTTCATTATCTAGGAAAAGCTTTTGGTTAACGTTCTTTTTTCTAGGGGTAAAGAGATTTATTTTTTCCATTTTTAAAATAAACTTTTCCCATAAATCCAAACATATGTATAAAAAGGTAATATTCCTACGTACAAGTCTGAGCATTTTCTGTAGATTATAGCACATTTCAAACCTTAGGAAAACTGATCCCACCAACATCTCTTGTGCTGTGTTGTTTTTTTTAATTTGCTTTGGAATCATTATAGTTTGAAATGACTCCAGTAAACATATAAGAAATAAGAGAAATACTGAACTTCAAAAAAACCAAAAACTAATTGTATATGTATAGATAGATTACTAACACTCACTACTTTAGGCCAGTGCTTTTATTCTCATTTTGAAATCAGAAAAATGTACCTAATATGAGAAAAGAGTATATAAGTTAAAAAGAAAATGATTTTCAGGCCAAATATTTTAAAAGGTAGATTGCCAATTTGCTGAATTACTGATCAATTGAACTTAATATTATGGAATATAATGGAAGCTTACTAAGCATTGAGTAACTTAAATATTAGAATAGATTATACATGTCTACATTTTTTAGAATTATGAGACCATTCTGTTCGGGTGACAGATTTAGTGTGAGCACTTTTTCCCCTTGCCTAATAGCCATAAAACTATACTAATGGGGGGGGGGAACCCATAACAGTGCCAAGAACAGGAAGGAACGCCATCAGCAAACCAGAAATTTAGTTACATTTCTGGAAAACAGAAAGTAAGAGGGCTCTACTGAAAAATAATGCTGAGCAGGGAAGGTTATGACCTAGAAAAGAAAAAACAATCAAGTGAAAACAACCCTTACTGGTGGTAGGAATAACCCTGGGGATCCCCAGGAAAAACTCCAGATTTTAGCTGAACCCCAAGAGAAAACAAATGTGAATTACCAGCAAAGATGGGAACACCTGGGTCATTTTTCCAACTATTACCCCTCCACCCACATCCTCGCTGATTTCTTAAGCAGAGTTTTCAGTCTGATTTTCCTCTCAGTCAAACCAAAAGATGTAGTAATATTTGCTAAAAAATGAACAGTTGACTAGAACTCCTACTTGGGAACTGATACCTAAGAAAGAAAAGGAATAGCTGGAGTCTAAAATGATACTAGATCTTAAAAGTAGGCATAGATGAGTGATAGATATAAGGGGTCAACTTTTCTCCAGAGGGAAATACAAATTTTCCATAAATTCTCTAAGTATATTCTACCAAAAAATCCTCTAAAAATTTCCCCCAGAAAGTTCCTCGAAATTTTCTATTTTTGTCAGGGAAGCAGATGGACAGAGGGTTTGGGCTCCCAGTTTGCTTATAGGCTTCACTTTTTGGAACCCTAAATAAAGCCTTCAAGTCAGCATAATCTATCCACTTACAGAGAGCTGTAAGTCAGCCCTTCCCTACAAGGGATAGATGTGTTAGAAAAATTGATCAGTACACTGATGCAGGAAATCCACACCAATTACCTTTGCTAACCAACCTGTTATTCAAAAATATGAATGTATAACTAATGAACACCAAAGAAAAGGATGGCCCAGCAGAAATCTAGCTCATTCAAGGAAAAGAAGAAAAAAGTTACAAGTATAATTACAGGTTTCAGAAAGATTTGAAATTATTGGCATTGAATTAAAAGAGAGAACAGATTGGTATGACAAAGAATTAATTATAGTACAAATGAACACTTGAAAATTAAAAATATGATTGACAAAACTAAAAAAAATCAATAGGAGGGATGGGTAATAGTATAAGTCTAGAATCCGGAATATAAAGTTAAAAACATTTTTTTCTGAATATAAAGCGAAATACAGGCTCGGCGCCTGTGGCTCAACGGGCTAAGGTGCCAGCCACGTACACCTGAGCTAGCGGGTTCGAATCCAGCCAGCCCGGCCCGCCAAACAACAATGACGGCTGCAACCAAAAAATAGCCAGGCGTTGTGGCGTGCACCTGTAGTCCCAGCTACTTGGGAGGCGGAGGCAAGAGACTCGCTTGAGCCCAGGAATTGGAGGTTGCTGTGAGCTGTGATGCCACAGCACTCTATCAAGGATGACAGCTTGGGGCTCTGTCTCAAGAAAAAAAAAATTAAAGTATAACTACAAATAATAGTGATTCTCTTTTTTTTTTTTGAGACAGAGCCTCAAGCTGTCTCTTGCAGGGCTGGATTCGAACCTGCCAGCTCAGGTGTACGTGGCTGGCGCCTTAGCCCGTTGAGTCACAGGTGCCGAGCCAAATAATAGTGATTCTCAATAGTAAGACAATATAAAAAAGAAATAACTTACTGGAGTTGTTTTTTTTTTTTTTTTGAGACTTGGTTCCCATGGGGTAAAGAGCAATAAAGTCATCATAGCTCACAGCAACCTCAAACTCCTGGGCTCAAGTCTCCTTGACGCAGCCTCCCGGTTAACTGGGACTAAATGTACACAAAGCCCAGTTAATTTTTCTGTTTTTAGTAGAAATGGGGTCTCGCACTTGCTCAGGCTGGTCTCTAAGTCATGAGTTCAAGTGATCCTGCTGCCTTGGCCTCTCAGATTCTTAGGATTACAAGGGTGAGCCACTGTATCTGGCGTTAAATTCTGAACGAAAGTATAACAGAAATTCTGGAGTTGAAAATAACAGTAAATTGGGCGGCACCTGTGGCTCAGTGAGTAGGGCGCCGGCCCCATATACCGAGGGTGACGGATTTGAACCTGGCCTTGTGGTGGGCGCCTGTAGTCCCAGCTGCTCGGGAAGCTGAGGCAAGAGAATCACCAAAGCCCAAGAGTTGGAGGTTGCTGTGAGCTGTGACGTTACGGCACTCCTCCGAGGGCGATAAAGTGAGACTATCTCTTAAAAAAAAAAAAAGTATTTGCAATTGTAAACAATAGTTGAAAACAATTCTGGCTCCTATAACAAAGAAAGCCTTGCGAGATAGTCTCTTTTCTGAGGCATCATTTTGTTTGTTTTAGGGTAGAAGAAACAAGTAACTGCAAAGACTGGTAGTTTCCAGGATGGTGTTTCAGGACAGGATAGGGGGCCAATGTGGCGGGAGTGAAGAGGCAAACGTGTGGGAAAAGTGGCGACTGAGATCCGATCAAGGAGGCTTCACCCGCTTCCTGAAGGGAGAGCAGTAAAGTATTACATTGAAGATTCCAGCAACCACTTTGAGTTCAAATCCTGACAGTGCCACTTTCCAGCTATGTAACTTTGAACCGGTTGCTTAACTGCCTCAGCTCTGCAACTATACGTTGGGGAGATTAATAGTAGTCATACAACAGTGAAGATTAAAAGAGATAATATACGCACCAGCTTTGGAGTAAGCTCATTGTTTGGGCTTAGAGCATTGCTAGCAGAAGTGGAATGTTTGAACCAGCCCGGAGCGTTCAGGTGCTCCCAAGCCCCCGCAGATCCGGCGGTCACCGTGGTAACGGCCACTTACTTCCGGAAGAAGTACGGCGTGCGGCGAGGGTCAATTTCAGACTCAGCCAGAGACTGTGCGGAACTGAGCTAGAAGCTGCGGACCGACAAGTTACGCGTCCTGGATGTTCCGCGGTGTCGCAGCGGAGGCCAACCCCCGGTGCTCTCGCAGGCTCGCCAGCTCCTGCATCCTCTTTGCCGTCCGCAGCTGGCTCTTAAAGCCTGGAGTCCAGACCTGAGGCCGTGCCGCCATGGACTTCTCCAAGTTCCTGGCCGAGGATTTCGACGTGAAGGAATGGATCAATGCGGCCTTCAGGGCTGGCCCCAAGGAGGCGGCAGCCGGGAAGGCGGACGGCCACGCAGCCACCCTGGTGATGAAGCTACAGCTGTTCATCCAAGAGGTGAACCACGCCGTGGAGGGTGAGCCGCGCGGGGCCCTGGCCGGGGTCCCTCACCCCCGCCTTCTTGGCGCAAAAGTCTCCGAACTGGGCATGGGACACCGTGTGGTGCACGTATTGGGCAGTAAATATCTGTGCTTTTGGTGTGAAAGCGAGCTCTGCAGCCCCTCTGTTTGCAGTATTGAGAAAGTCTTAGCTGGTTGCTGGGTGGTCTCTAACACTTGCTAATTTTGGATGATAGTTTTCCAACTCGGATAGTGCTATAAGGTTTCCTTGGAAAATTTAAGTGAAAAGAGTGAATTTTGAGAATTTTAAATAGCCAACTGATCCTTATATCGGGCAAAAAGCTATAACAGAATAGGTGTATGACAAGACAGAAATCTGAGAAGCATTGTTTTAGTAGATTTTCGTGTCAGCTGCGAAGATAGACTGGCCTGAATGGAGACAAACTTATTTTTTTTCCGAGACAGAGTCTTAAGCTGTCGCTCCAGGGTACAGTGCAGTGGCATCACAGCTCACAGCAACCTCAAACTCTTGGGCTTAAGCGATTCTTTTGCCTCAGCCTCCCAAGTAGCTGGGACTACAGGCGCCTGACACAATGCCTGGCTATTTTTTGGTCGTAGTGTCATTGTTGTTTGGCAGGCCCGGGCAGGATTCAAACCTGTCAGCTCCAGTGTATGTGGCTGGCGCCCTAGCCGCTGAGCTACAGGTGTCGAGCCAAACAAACCTATTTTTTTTTTTTTTTTTTTTTAGAGACAGAGTCTCACTTTGTCGCCCTTGGTAGAGTGCTGTGGCATCACAGCTCACAGCAACCTCCAATTCCTAGGCTTAGGCTATTCTCCTGCCTCAGCCTCCCGAGTAGCTGGGACCACAGGCGCCCGCCACAGCGCCGGCTATTTTTTTGTTGCAGTTCAGCCGGGGCTGGGTTTGAACCTGCGCCCTCAGTATATGGGGTCGGCGCCCCACTGACTGAGCCCCAGGCGCCGCCCTTAATTCATTTTTTTGTAGAGACAGTGTCTGACTATTTTGCCCTGGCTGATCTTCAACATCTGGCTCAAACGATCCTTCAAAAGCTCTAGGATTGCAGGTGTGAGCCACTGTGCCTGGCCTCTCCTTGACTTTTAGGACTCCTACTGGGCTTTTATTCACATTAAAGTGAAGCAGAGGGGCGGCGCCTGTGGCTTAGTGGGTAGGATGCTGGTCCCATATACCGAGGGTGGCGGGTTCAAACCCAGCCCCGACCAAACTGCAATGACAAAAAAATAGCTGGGTATTGTGGTGGGCACCTGTGGTCCCAGCTACTCGGGACGCTGAGGCAAGAGAATCGCCTAGGCCCAGGAGTTGGAGGTTGCTGTGAGCTGAGTGAGGCCACAGCACTCTACCCAGGGTTATAAAGTGAAACTCTGTCTCTACAAAAAAAAAAAAAGAGAGAAGAAAAGAGTCATGTGGGGCTTTTTAGGCTCACCGCCTGTGGCTCAAGCGACTAAGGCGCCACCCACATACATCTGAGCTGGCGGGTTCAAATCTGGCCCGCCAAACAACAATGACGGCAGCAACCAAAAAAACAAAATGGCGGGTGTTGTGGCGGGCACCTGTAGTCCCAGCTACTTGGGAGACAAAGGCAGGAGACTCGCTTGAGCCCAGGAATTGGAGGTTGCTGTGAGCCATGATACCACAGCTCTCTACCCAGGGTGACAGCTTGAGGCTCTGTCTCAAAAAAAAAAAAAAAAAAAGAAAAAGTGAAGCTGATACTTCAGTGAATAGAACTTTGTTTTATAGATGTGCCCATTTTTCAAGAAAAGGGCAAGGAGCTAAGGAGCTTTATATTCACTGCAGATTCTTTATTGTATTTTTATCTTTTACTAATTATTGAGTATCTACTATACATGTGTCAAGAAATGGGCATGTGGGAGGTCTCATGTGGTAGTTCATGCCTGTAATCCTAGCACTCTGGGAGGCCCAGGCTGAGGAGAGGGGACTGCTTGAGCTCAGGAGATCGAGAACAGCCTGAACAAGAGCGAGGACCCCCATTTCTACTAAAAAAAAAAAACAATAGACAAAATTAGCCCAGTGTTGTGGCAGGCGCCTGTAGGCCCCACTACTCAGGAGGCTGAGGCAAGAGGATCACTTCAGCCCAAGAGTTTGAAGTTGCTGTGAGTTATGATGACTCCATGGCACTCTAGCTTTGGTGACAAAATGAGACTGTCTCAAAAAAAAAAAAAGTTAAGCTGTCAATTTCCCCAATTCTAGATAGCACACCATAGTCTGCAAGGATTTTGAAATTATTCCTTGATTTCATACCAGACCTAGTAAATTGCTAAGAAATGGCCTTGAGACCTGCATTTTAGCCACATTCCAGCCGATACAGGTAGCCTATGGACTACATTTTGAAAAGACCATAGAAGAACATTACTACTTTCTCTTTTTTATTTTTATTTGTTTTTTGAGACAGTTTCACTTTTTGCCCTCGGTAGAGTGCCGTAGTGTCCTCACAGCTACCTCAAATTCTTGGGCTCAAGGTATTCTTTTGTCTCAGCTTCCTGAGTAGCTCGGACTACGGGCATCCACCACAACACCCCACTGTTTTTAGAGATGTGGTCTTGCTGTCAGGCTAGTCTCGAACTTGTGAGCTCAGGCAATCCACCTGCCTTGGCCTCCCAGAGTGCTAGGATTATAGGCGTGAGCCATCATACCTGGCCCAACCTCAAACTTATTTTTTGTTTTTTGAGACAGAGCCTCAAGCTGTCACCCTGGATAGAGTGCTATGGCATCACAGCTCACAGCAAACTCCAATTCCTGGGCTCAAGCGAGTCTCTTGCCTCTGCCTCCCACGTAGCTGAGACTACAGGTGCCCGCCACAACGCCCAGCCATTTTTTGGTTGCAGCCATCATTGTTGTTTGGCGGGCCTGGGCTGGATTCGAACCCGCCAGCTCAGGTGTATGTGCCTGGCACCTTAGCCCGTTGAGCCACAGGCGCCAAGCCCAACCTCAAACTTTTGGGCTGAGGTGATCCTTCTGCCTCAGCTTCCTGAGTAGCTAGGACTACACGTGTCCACTACAATGCCCAGCTGGTTTTTCTATTTTTAATAGAAATGGCTGGTTTCAACTTCCTGAGCTCAAGAAATGTCCATCTCAGCCTCCCAGAGTGCTAGGATTACAGGCATAAGCCACCTCACCCAGCAAAGCAAATTATTATTATTTTTTATTTTATTTATTTATTTTTGAGACAGAGCCTCAAGCTGTTGCCCTGGGTAGGGTGCTGTGGCATCACAGCTCACAGCAACCTCTAACTCCTGGGCTCAAGCGATTCTCTTGCCTCCACCTCCCAAGTAGCTGTGACTACAGGTGCCCGCCACAACGCCTGGCTATCTTTTGGTTGCAGCCGTCATTGTTTGGCGGGCCTGGGCTGCATTCGAACCCGCCAGCTCAGGTGTATGTGGCTGGTGCCTTAGCCACTTGAGCCATAGGTGCTGAGCCAAAGAAAATTATTTCAATGGTAAAAAGCCATCCACCTTGCCAGGGATGACATTGTTCATGGAAGGGCTGCATGAAGAAACCTCTTGGGTGCCCTTTCTTTCTTTTTTTTTTTTTTTTGACAGAGTCTCAAGCTGTCGCCCTGGGTAGAGTGCCATGGCGTCACAGTTCACAGCAACCTCAAACTCTTGGACTTAAGCGATTCTTTTCCCTCAGTCTCCTAAGTAGCTGGGACTACAGGCACCCACCACAATGTCCGGCTATTTTTTGGTTGCAGACATCATTGTTGTTTGGCGGGCCCGGGCTGGATTCGAACCTCCCAGCTCAGGTGTATATGGCTGGCGCCCTAGCTGCTTAAACTATAGGCGCCGAGCCTGGGTGCCCTTTCTTGACACACTGTGCAGACCACAGTGGCAAGGAGCCACATAAGGATGATACCACATTGCTGCTTTTCAGTTCTAGGGATACAGTTTACCCTCCTGCTCCTCAGTTTGAGTAGAGAAGCAGTGAAGGAACAGGTTAGTGGCTCTCAACATGTGGTCCTAGGACCAACACTATTATTTGGAGGCATATTAGAAATGTAGATCTTGAGCCCCATCTCACACCTAAAGAATGAGAAGCTTTGAGTGATGTTGAAACCTGGTCAAGTTTGAGAGCCACTGGATTAACTGGAAACTCCTAGGCGTTTGTTTCCTCCAGCTTGGCTCCCATGGCCCCCAACTCCATCAGCTGTGGCCACATATGGACACATACTCCCTTGAACTTTGTAAAACATCTGGGTTTACAAAGTGGACTCTGATCTCAGGCTCTGTACTATGTCGACCACAGCTCCTGGGGACCTGTTAGTTACCCTCAGGGTAAAATTGTAGCTCCCTTTACAAGGAAGAATGAAAGAATCTGGTACTGGGTGAATGCTAGCAATGCACTAGGGGCTTTACATACATTATATCACTTAAAATCTGTGGCAAACATTAGCAGCCAGAAGTTTGCAGATAATTTGAACCAGCATTAGGGGAAGAGACTTGTTCTTCCTTTTGTAGCAAGATTTTGGTTAGATTAAGGATGGATTAGAACTCAGGGAGAACTCAGTGGCCAGAATTTCCTGTTTCTCATTTGGAAGCCTTCATAGGCAGTTGAAATTTCAAAACAAGAGCCTTCCATTTGCAGTGTCACTTACTAATGTCTCCAGTGGGTTTGCTGAGATGTCACATAGTGAATCATAGCAATGACTTATTTTGGAAGGATATGTATTAAGATTTTCTTAACCTGATTTCTTTTATTTCTTTATTTTTATAGAGATAGGATCTCACTACACTGCCTAGACTGGTCTCAAACTCCTAGCCTGAAGCAATTCTCTGTTCTTGGCCTCCCAAAGTGCTGGGATTATAGGCTTGAGCCACTGCTTTGGGCCTGTTAACCCAATTTCAACCTATAGTAGGAACAGGAATCATAATCCAAGGCCACTCATATAATACATCTTTTTTTCTGCTCAACATTGGGTGGTACCTTGAAGTAGTGCCTCCTCTAGTCATAAGAAAAGTCAAGCATATTCCTAAAAGTTTTGGAGTTAGCAGAAATATAACTCAGAAAAAAGCCCAACAAAATAAAAGAATATGGAAACAGGGGAAGAAGGAAAAAGACCAAGGAAAACAGGTTTTGGGGCCAGACAAACATAAAACTTTGTTTTAGTTCCGTGAAGTCTTGGACAAGTTACTGCATCTCTCTCTTAGCCTTAGTTTTCTTCTCAGTAAAAAGTGGTTTGTAGTGTTTCCATGGACATAAAGTGATAGAATGTATATAAAAGCCCCTGGTACTTAAGTAGTATTCACCCAGTGCCAGATTTCTTTATTCCTCCCTGCAAAGGGAGTTAAGATTTCACTCAGTGGTAGCAAATAATTGGTCTTGGGGTCAGGTTGATGGTTCATTTCTTCTTTTTTAAAGAAAATTAATTATGATGTAATGGCTCATGCCATAATAACTTGGGAGGCTGAGGCAGGAGGATCACTTGAGCCCAGGAGTTCGAGGCCAACCTGGGCAACATTGTGAGACCTTGTCTTTAACTATTTTTTTTTTTTTTTTTGAGACAGAGTCTTACTTTGTTGCCCTCGGTAGAGTGCCATGGCATCACAGGTCACAGCAACCTCCAGCTCTTGGGCTTAGGTGATTCTCTTGCCTCAGCCTCCTGAGTAGCTGGGACTACAAGTGCCTGCCACAACGCCCAGTTATTTTTTGTTGCAGTTTGACCAGGACTGGGTTTGAACCTGCCACCCTTGGTACGTGGGGCCAGCGCCCTACTCACTGAGCCACAGGCGCCACCCGAGAACTTGTCTTTAAAAAAATGGAAAAATTTAGCTAGGTGTTGGGGCACATGTCTGTGCTCCCAGCTATTTGGGAGGCTGAGGAAGGAGGATCTCTGGAGCCCAGAAGTTTGAGGCTGCAATATGCTGTGGTCCCTCCACTGCACCCCAGCCTGGGCGACAGTGTGATAAGGTCTCTTGAAAATTAATTAATTTAATTTAAAAAACAGTTTCATGCTTTGTTGCCCAGGTTGGAGTGGTATGGCTCTTCATAGGCACCATCCCACTACTGATCAGCACAGGAGTTTTTTTTTTTTTTTTTTTTTTTTTGAGACAGAGCCTCAAGCTGTCACCCTGGATAGCGTGCTATGGCATCACAGCTCACAGCAACTTCCAATTCCTGGGCTCAAGCAAGTCTCCTGCCTCCACCTCCCAAATAGCTGGGACTACAGGCACCCGCCACAACGCCCGGCCACTTTTTTTTTTTTTTTTTTTGGTTGCAGCCGTCATTGTTGTTTGGAGGGCCGGGGCTGGATTCGAACCCACAAGCTCAGGTGTACGTGGCTGGCGCATTAGCACATCGAGCCACAGGCGCCAAGCCAAGAAACGCTTTATTAAAGAGATAAAGTACAGAGTGGAGTCTGACTAGGAGTCAGGTCACTCTCACACGGTTTCAAGGACTTTTATTGGTGTAGTTGGAATTTGAGTGGTGGTTATGAAAAGTGAGGGAAAGTCATCTTTATTCGGCAGAGTGAATGATAATGGGCCAGGGACCCGTCTTAGAATTACTCCCTTCCACCAAAGTGTTAATCTTGCACCAAGGTCTTATCTCTAGTGTCAGCCAGGACCAGGGTAGGAGTTTACTTGTTCTGATGTTTCCCAGGAACACTGACCTTGAAGCATTCCAGGAGTGTGGGGAGGGTGTGGCTGTGACCTTGCCATTTGGTCTCTGACCTGCTTTCTATCAGTACCTGTCCTCCCAAGATGGCAATACTCTTGTCAGGGCTATGAGGATTTACAGGTTGTGGAGAGGGGTTGCTGTGGTCATGCACTTTGGTTTCTGGCTTGCTTTCTTCACTGTCTCACAAAATGGGTATAATCTTATCAGGGACATGAGGATTCCTTCCCCATGCTACCTACTAGATGCCTTCCCTGCATTCTGTCCTTACTCTCAAGATTATTCTCTATTATAAGGATTTAATTTCAGTCCCATTTCATTTTCTTTTTTGTAGAGACAGAGTCTCACTTTGTCACCCTTGTTAGAGTGCCGTGGCTTTAGAGCTCACAGCAACCTCCAGCTCTTGGGCTCAGGCGATTCTCTTGCCTCAGCCTCCCAAGTAGCTGGGACTACAGGCGCCCACCACAACGCCTGGTTATTTTGGGATTTTTTTTTTTTTTTGGCAGTCCTCGGCTGGGGCTGGGTTTGAACTCGCCACCTCTGGTATATGAGGCTGGCACCCCATTCCTTTGACCCACAGGAGCCACCCACCTGGCTACTTTTTTTTTTTTTTGAGACAGAGCCTCAAGCTGTCACCCTGGATAGAGTGCTGTGGCATCACAGCTCACAGGAACCTCCAATTCCTGGGCTCAAGCGAGTCTCCTGCCTCCACCTCCCAAGTAGCTGGGACTACAGGCGCCCGCCACCACCTGGCTACTTTTTGTTGCAATTGTTATTGTTATTTCAGCTGGCCTGGGCCAGGTTCGAACCCGAGAGCCTTGGTGTATGTGGCCGGTGCTCTTACCCACTGAGGCATGGGTGCCACGTTTAGTCACATTTCAAATGGGGAAACAGAAGGCCTAGGTGATCTCACCAAGCACTCACTCTCAACAGATCCAGACTAATGCAGGCAGGCCTGACTCCCAAGCCTAGGGTCCCAACCATGATGCTCCTCTCCAACTTTCCTCTCTAGGCCTCGGTTTCTCCATTTGCAGCAATTACAGGAACCTTCAATAAGGGCTCACTGAATGCTAAGCACCAGTTTGCTATAATCCTTACCTGGCCCTGCCACGGGGCCACGTTGCCTTGGTCATACCTGCCCACTGTCAGGTTGATAGTAAGTGGATTTTCTTTTTTCTTTTCTTTTCTTTTTTTTTTTTTTTTTTTGAGACAGAGCCTCAGCCTGTCGCCCTGGGTAGAGTGCCGTGGCATCACAGCTCACAGCAACCTCCAGCTCCTGGGCTTAAGAGATTCTCTTGCCTCAGCCTCCCAAGTAGCTGGGAGTACAGGCACCCGCCACAACGCCCGGCTATTTTTTTGGTCGTAGTTGTCATTGTTGGTTGGCAGGCCTGGGCTGGTTTCGAACCTGCCAACTCTGGTGTACGTGGCTGGCACCTTAGCCACTTGAGCTACAGGCGCTGAGCCAGTAAGTGGATTTTTCAAGTCCAAGGCTTTTAGGAACATTGCCTGGCAAATTTTCTCCACAAATGGGATGAGAGAAGAGACAGTCACTGCAGAAAGACTGACCAAGGCAGGAGAACCAGGGCTGAAAATGATTGTGCAGCCAGAGACTAGACTTCCCAAGCTGGTTAGGGTCAGGGTGGAGGGGTGCAGTATAGAGGATTCTTTGTCAAGCCAGGAGCTACAAGCCGCCCCATCCCCACCATCTGGCTGCAGCTCCAGCCCAGTGATGCATGACAGGGAAAATTGGGGGGGGGGTTGCTGAGGGCTGCCCACCTGCTCTGCCTCCTGGGATAAGCCAACCAGAGACCTCCCAGGCCCATCTGGCTAACACATCCCCGGGCCCTGGCCACCCCTGGGACTCCTTTCGACAGGCTGAAATTGGCCGGGAGTGTGGCCAGCCTGTCAGGGTCACAGGTCACCGTTAATCTGCTAGAACAAGGGACAGCAGGTGGGTGGGCAGGCAGCTGATGTAGGCAAAGTCCTGACAGTTCCTGCTGTCTGCTCTGGTGGAGGTAGAGAGAAGTTTTCCTCTTCTGGGTAGCAGGGAGGTAAGTTAGAAAGAATACAGGACTCCAGAAAAATTGCAGATATTCACTTCTCACTATCCAGCAATTCTACTTGAACCCCAATGAGACCCTCACCCTTGTGCTCAAGATGTCACTGCAGCACTGCATATGATAGAGAAATACTGGAGAAAACCTAAAAGCCCATCAATAAGGGACTAGACAAATAAAGGAACCAACACTAGAGACTATCTTACTCAATTATAGGGCTCCTATGTCAACATGACTTGACTATTCCAGGAAATTCTTGCCCAGAAAGATAAAACTGTAAACCAATGTATAATCTCACTGTTTGCTTTAGGAAATTCTTGCCAACCAATTTGTTTGGGCAAACAGCTTGCTCACCTTGGCAAATACTTCTTTTCAGACAACAGTTTACTTAATTTCTTTTTTCCTTTGGAGCCAGAGTCTCACTCTGTCACCCTGGGTAGAATGCCATGGCATCATCATAGCTCACAGCAACTTCAAACTCCTGGACTTGAGCAATCCTCTTGTCTCAGCCTCCCGAATACCTGGGACTACAGGTGCCCAACACTATGTCCTGCTAGTTTTTCTACCAACCCTAAACTGTCTCAAATTGCCCTATTCCAGTTTTCTGCTTAAAAAAGACGGATCTGGGCCAGACTCAGTGGCTCACACCTATAATCCCAATAGTCTGGGAAGCTGAGGCCAGTGGATTTCTTGGGCTCAGGGGTCTGAGACCAGCCTGAGCAAAAAAGAGACCCCCATCTCTACTAAAAATAGGGAAAAAATTAAATAAATAAAGAAACTCACCAGGGCGGCACATGTGGCTCAGTGAGTAGGGCGCCGGCCCCATATACCAAGGGTGGCAGATTCGAACCTGGCCCTGCCAACTGCAACAAAAAATAACTGGATGGACTCGACACCTATGGCTCAACGGGCTAAGGCGCCAGCCACATACATCTGAGCTGGTGGGTTCGAATCCAGTCCGGGCCCACCAAACAACAATGACGGCTGCAACCAAAAAAGGGCTGGGTGTTGTGGCGGGCGCCTGTAGTCCCAGCTACTTGGGAGGCGGAGGTAGAAGACTTGCTTGAACCCAGGAATTGGAGGTTGCTGTGAGCTGTGATGCCACAGCACTCTATCCAGGGTGACAGCTTGAGGCTCTGTCTCAAAAAAAAAAAAAAAAGCTGGGTATTGTGACGGGTGCCTGTATTCCCAGCTACTCAGGAGGCTGAAGCAAGAAAATCACCTAGGCCCAAGAGCTGGAGGTTGCTGTGAGCTGTGATGCCACCGCACTCTACGGAGGGCATCAAAGTGAGACTCTGGGCTCGGCGCCTGTGGCTCAACGGGCTAAGGCGCCAGCCATGTACACCTGAGCTGGCGGATTCAAATCCAGCCCAGACCGGCCAAACAACAATGACGGCTGCAACCAAAAAATGGCCAGGCGTTGTGGTGGGCGCCTGTAGTCCTAGCTACTTGGGAGGCAGAGGCAGGAGACTTGCTTGAGCCCAGGAATTGGAGGTTGCTGTGAGCTGTGATGCCACGGCACTCTATCCAGGGTGACAGCTTGAGGCTCTGTCTCCAAAAAAAAAAAAGTGAGACTCTGTCTCTAAAAGAAAATAAAAGAGAGAGACAGACTTACCTGAAACCACTTAAACCCAGACCTATATATTATTTCCTGATCACATCTCCTCCCTTGTTTTTTCTTTAAGAGATAGGTTCTCTCTGTATCACCCAGACTGGAGTGCAATAATGTGACCATAACTCAATACTGCTTTGAACTCCTGGATTCAAAAAATCCTCCCATCTCAACCTCTCAAGTCACTAGGACTACAGGCATGAGATACCACGCTTGGCTGATTTTTTAATTTTTCTTTTCTTTTCTTTTTTGAGACAGAGTTTCACTTTGTTGTCCTTGGTAGAGTACTATGACATCATAGCTCACAGCAACCTTAAACTCTTGGGCTCCAGCAATCCTCTTGCCTTAGCCTGTGAAGTAGCTGGAACTACAGGAACCTACCACAATGCCTGACTTTTTCTTTTCTTTTCTTTTCTTCTCTTTTCTTTTCTTTTCTTTTTTTTGGGGACAGAGTCTCAAGCTGTCATCCTGGATAGAGTGCCGTAGCATCACAGCTCACTGCAACCTCCAATTCCTGGGCTCAAGCAAGTCTCCTGCCTCCGCCTCCCAAGTAGCTGGGACTACAGGCGCCCGCCACAACACCTGGCCATTTTTTTTTTTTTTTTGGTTGCAGCCGTCATTGTTGTTTGGCGGGCCCAGGCTGAATTCGAACCCACCAGCTCAGGTGTACATGGCTGGC
>CAUYRH010015702.1:0-14563 GCA_963574655.1 Perodicticus potto | reverse complement strand
ATTGGGATGACTTGCTGTTCTCTCATGCCTCCCTAATCATCCCTGAAAGTCCTGCTCCCCATTTGGGGAGGGACATACTAACTAAAACAGGAACTTTTCCCTCCTGGAGATCTAGTCATGATCAAAACTCCTCCCTCTAAATAAAAAAAACAAAAAAAAGAAAAGAAATGTGATAATCCGGCTCAGCACCTGTAGTTCAGTGGTTAGGGCACTGGGCACATACACCAGGGCTGGCAGGCACTCAACCGAGGGTGACATAGTGAGATTCTGTCTCAAAAAAAAAAAAAAAAAAGCAGGCGGCACCTGTGGCTCAAAGGAGTAGGGCGCCAGAGGTCCCATATGCCAGAGGTGGCGGGTTCAAACCCAGCCCCGGTCAAAAACTGCAAAAAAAAAGTGATAATCCTTAGACTGAAGGACACCTAAATAGCCTTCCTATGTTCCTTACCTCAATCATAATGTCTTGCCAGGTATAGTACTACTTGCCTACAGTCCCAGCCACTCAGATGGCTGAAGGAGAAGGATCACTTTAACCTAGGAGTTCAAGGCCAGATTGGGCAATACAGTGAGACTTCATCTAAAAAAAAAATCATAGTGTTAATACCATCCAGGATCTGACGCCAATATTAACTTGACAGAGTAAATCACCAAAATATATTCCCTGGCAGTACCGGTAGCACAGTGGTTACGGCGCTGATCACATACACCAAGGGTGGCGGGTTCGAACCTGGCCCGGGCCAGCCATCAATGACCTCAATGACAAATGCAACAAAAAAAGAGGTGGGCGTTATGGTAGGCGCCTGTAGTCCCAGCTACTTGGGAGGCTGAGGCAACAGAATCGCTTAAGCCCAAAAGAGTTTGAAGTTGCTGTGACACCATGGCACTCTACTGAGGGAGACAGTGTAGGACTGTCTCAAAAAAAAAAAAAGATGTATTCCCTATACTCTCTTTGTACTCCACCACATATTCATCCATCAAGATTCAGGTCTTGGCTGGGCATGGTGGCTCATGCCTATAATCCTAGCTCTCTGGGAGGCCAGAGCAGGTGGATTGCTTGAACATGGGAGTTTGAGAGCAGCCTGAGCAAGAGTGAAGACCACATCTCTGCTAAACAGAAAAACTATCGAGGTGTTGTGGCAGGTGTCTGAAGTCCCAGCTACTTGGGAGGCTGGGGTAAGAGGATCACTTGAGCCCAAGAGTTTGAGGTTGCTGGGAGCTATGATGCCATGGCACTCTACCCAGGGCAACTGAGTGAGATTATCTCCAAAAAAAAAAAAAGATTCAGGTCTTATCATAGAAAGGACAGAGCCAATATATTATCCCTCCTGGAGATGAAGCCTTTTCTGATCCATAACAGACCTCAAAACACTAATTGGATTACATACTTTTTTCAACCTAGATTTTGAGCCCTGTAAGGAGCTCTTTTATCTTTGTATTTCTATTGATCAACTTAGTGCTGACAAAAACATACATATATATCAGTAAATGTTAGCACTCTTCCTATTGCTGCTTTTTCTTTGTTTTTTGCTTTTGTTTTTTTGTAGAGACAGTCTCACTTTATCGCCCTTGGTAGAGTGCTGTGGCGTCACACAGCTCACAGCAACCTCCAACTCTTGGGCTTAGGCGATTCTCTTGCCTCAGCCTCCCGAGTAGCTGGGACTACAGTGGCCCGCCACAATGCCTGGCTATTTTTCTGTTTTGCAGTTCAGCCGAGGCCGGGTTTGAACCTGCCACCTTTGGTATATGTGGCTGGCGCCCTACTTGATGAGCCAGAGGTGCTGCCCTTGCTTTTTCTTTGTTTAATTTGATTCAAAGATTAAAACATTCAACTTTAGATGTTTAGAAACAGTACACAATTTAACAGAGGCAAGTGCCTCCTTTCTAAAGCTTGTAACTAACTTGTTCAGAATTAGGACAGGAGCCACAGAGATAACTTTGCTGTTCCTAAAGCAAGAAAGTAGAAAATGAATCTGCTGCTTCCAAAGAACAAAAGGCAAAGAAATCATGGAGTGATATGCTTGCTAGATGTACAATTTTTTTTTTTTTGTAGAGACAGAGTCTTACTCTATTGCCCTCAGTAGAGTGCCGTGGAGTCACAGCTCACAGCAACCTCCATCTCTTGGGCGTAGGCGATTCTCTTGCCTCAGCTTCCCCAGTAGCTGGGACTACAGGCGGCCTCCACAATGGCCGGCTATTTTTTGACGCAGTTTGGCCGGGCCGGATTTGATCCCACCCACCCTCGGTATATGGGATCGGTGCCTTACTCACTGAGCCACAGGCACCACCCTAGATGTACAATTTTAAAACAGGTTCAACACTTATAGTTCTAATATTTACAGTTCGGTCACCTTCCCAAACGTGTTATTCAGGGTAAGAACAAACAGAGGAATTCTATTCACATTTACACTGAATGATGCTAAAAAGAAGTAACTAGGCTCGCCACCCGTGGCTCAACAGGCTAAGGCACCAGCCACGTACACCTGAGCTGGTGGGTTCGAATCCAGCCCAGGCCTGTCAAACAACAATGATGGCTGCAACCAAAAAATGGCCGGGCGTTGTGGTGGGTGCCTGTAGTCCCAGCTACTTGGTAGGCGGAGGCAAGAGACTCGCTTGAGCCCAGGAATTGGAGGGTGCGGTGAGCTGTGATGCCACGGCACTCTATCCAGGGTGACAGCTTGAGACTCTGTCTCAAAAACAAAATAAAATAAAATAAAAAGTAACTAAACATATACAGGACTTCCATAGTTGACCACCTCCCCACACTGAACACCTCCTTAAGTTAACCTAATCTAATTTTCATAGACCAGATATGTACCACATATACATATTAGTACAGTAGGTCTAGCTCCTTATGTCAATCACCTCCATATGTTGACCAGTTTGTTACAGTCCCTTGGGTGGTCACTTGTAGAGGTTCTATTGTATTAATTTCTAATTCTATTAAAATGAATTCTGTATAAAAATGCTAATGACTTATCTTCTAGGATTTGGATATAATGCAATTTAATTTTCATCTCCAAATACACTGATTTGGTATATGTGCTGCCGAAGCGAGCACTCCAAATACACTGATTTGGAATGGAGAAAAAACAGGGTCTTTTTCTTTTAACAAATAAAATTGCTTTGGCTTGGTGCCTATGGCTCAATGGGCTAAGGCGCCAGCCACGTACACCTGAGCTGGCGGGTTTGAATCCAGCCTGGGCCCGCCAAACAACAATGACGGCTGCAACCAAAAAATGGCTGGGTGTTGTGGCAGGTGCTGTAGTCCCAACTACTTGGGAGGTGGAGGCAGGAGAGTCGCTTGAGCCCAGGAATTAGAGGTTGCTGAGAGCTGTGATGCCACGGCACTCTATCTAGGGTGATAGCTTAAGGCTCTGTCTCAAAAAATAAAAAAATAAAAAAATAAACAAAATTGCCCTCTAAAGTAATTTAATATATTGACTTTATATTAAATAATTTCATTCTTTTCCTTTGGTCTGACACAAATGCCCCATAGGATAAAAATTAAAAAGTATCACTGCTCCATTAGTCTAGTGAAACAAACAGTTCAAGACCATAGAACTTGCTCTTACAATTACATTACCATATTTTCTGTCTGAATTTGGATTTCAATTGTATTTTGGAGCACAACACAGAAATACTGTCCAGTTTACTTGGAAACCAGAAAGTTTGAGAGAAGGTCAGCAGAGGGTGGCTACAGGCCATGATAAAGGAGAGTTTAGAACAATGAGAAAATGATAATGAATTTTTGAAAGCCAGTGTTTTATTCACCCTAAAAAAGTAACTTCTAACATTAGGTACATTTTCTTTTTTTTTTTTCACTCAGTAAATATTTATTGAATGCTTAGTATGTTCCAGGCTCCGTTCTAGCCTCTGAAGATAGATCCATGAATAAACCAGATAATGCCTTATGCCGGGCATTATGGCTCACGCCTATACTCCTAGCACTCTGGGAGGCCCAGGCGCATGGATTGCCTGAGCTCACAGGTTCGAGACCAGCCTGAGCCAGAGTGAGACCTCCTCTCTCAAAAATAGCCAGGCATTGTGGCGGGCGCCTGTAGGTCCAGCTACCTGGGAGGCTGAGGGAAGAGAATTGCTTAAGGTTAAGAGGTGGAGGTTGCTGTGAGCTGTGACGCCAAGGACGTCAAAGTGAGATTATGTCTCAAAACAAGCAAACAAAACCCCAAACCTTCGCCCTTGTGGAATTACACTCTAGATCTACCATCAGGGATGGGGTTAGCAATCAATTTATATAAATTCAACCATACCTATTAGCAAAACACACACACATTTAAATAGTGTGATTTTTTTTCTGTGTCCCAGGCATGAAACAGCTCTGCCCACCAACCTAGGCATCAAGCTAGGATGAACAAAGGGCTGTCAGTGTACTCTGCCTGACTGATGTAAGAATAACACCACCAATGAGGTGTCTCTTTGCCCACTGCCAGGGGTTTTAGGTACGTTTTCTTATTAATTTCAAATGTGACCTTGAGTAAGTCACTCTCTCTTTGGGCCTCTATGGCCTTATGCATAGGATGAGAGGGCTGTACTATCTCTGAAGGCTTGTATGGCATAAAATTATCTGAAAATAGAGCGGCGCCTGTGGCTCTGTGGATTGGGCGCTGGCTCCATATACTGAGGGCAGCGGGTTTGAACCCAGCCCCGGCCAACTGCAACAAAAAATAGCCAGGCGTTCTGGTGGGCACCTGTAGTCCCAGCTACTAGGGTGGCTGAGGCAAGAGAATTGACTAGGCCCAGGAGTTGGAGGTTGCTGTGAGCTGTGACGCCACAGCACTCTACCAAGGACAACAGGGTGATACTCTGTGCAAAAAAAGAAAAGTCAATCTATTCTTAATTCTTTATCTAGAACTACGCTCTAGATTAAGATGCATTATGGGTTGAATATTCTTATCCAAAATGCTCGGGATCCCCTCTCTTCCTTTCTCCAACATCTTATGTAGATGTGTGTGATTGACTCCATTTCTCACCCTCTCTTGTCATGAGACTTTCAGAATCAATCAGTTTCCAGCCAAGAGACAAAAATAAAATTGTCCCAATCTCCAGTGGATTCAAATGAAAATTGGTAATAAAATCAGGTACAACTCTAGGCCAGGCAAGGTGGCTCATGCCTGTAATCCTAGCACTCTGGGAGGTCGAGGCAGGTGGATCGCTTGATCTCAGGAGTTCGAGACCAGCCTGAGCAAGAGTAAGACCCTATCTCTACTAAAAATAGAAAAATTAGCTGGGTGTTCTGGCAGGTGCCTGTCATCTCAGCTACTTGGGAGGCTGAGGTAGAAGGACTGCTTGAGCCCAGGAGTTTGAGGTTGCTGTGAGGTAGGCTGACACCATGGCATGAAAGCCTGGGGTAAGAGTGAGACTCTGTCTCAAAGAGAGAGATAGAGACCCCCCCCCCCCCCCGGAAAGCTCCCTCACCTTTTCCACCATGTAAGGACACAGGGAGAAGACTGCCATCTATGAACCAGAAAGTAGGCCCTGACTGACATGAATCTGCCAGTGCCTCGATCTTGGATACTCCTACCTCCAGAACTGGGAGAAATAAATGTTTGTTGTCTAACTCATGCAGGCTATGGTATATATAATGCATTCTCACTGTGCTAGGTCCAGATATAGTTCTTGTCCTGCAGTTTAGTGAAGAGAGATGATATGACAGATAATTTTAGAGAGTCAGGGAAGTCTTATTGGAGCAGACGATGCCTAAGTTAAAAACGTAGCTAGCTAAAGGCTACTTCAAATGAACTTGTTGGTCACAGTGACAGAATGCTTACTGACTTCCCATATATTGTACTGGACCATTCCACTAGTTAGCCTGTAGTGCTTCCTCATGATTCAGAGAAGGGCAGCTGATCCTACCCAGAGTTCCAAACATCTAAGCCATGTGAGCTGCTTATTACCCAAAGATAAAGTTCAGAATGACAGCCTGTACTATCATAATTCCTAGCTAGTACCTTTTACTCCCAACCTACAGCCATTCATTTCATGAAAGAGTCCTGCAGGAGGAAAAAGACTCAAAGAAATCAGGCTCAACTACAGAGCTTGCAAATTTTCTGGCTACCAAATGAAGCTCAATACTGCAGAAGCCCCACCCCATAGACCAGAGTTCCAACAATGATCTGTGAAAAGGTAAGATGAAAACATTTTAAGCTTGTGGATACAAATACAAGGTTAGTACAGTTAAAAGAAAAGCTCTGCTGATATTTCCTGAAGAAAAAAAAAATGCTCCAAAATTCCTACATCTAAATTGTTTCTGCCACAAGCCCTGAGTTTTTCACTATGCTACCAGTGGGCTCAAAGGCAGCACCATCTAAGATATTCTGGGGCTGTCCTAGGCAACCACAGCCCATTAAAGCAGTCATAAGAAGGAAAGGTGCTACTTCATAAAGTATTTAAGCAAGTTGGGACCAAGTTTTCAGATCTTCCCCTTGATCAAACTGTACTCACTCCTTTAAAGCAGATAGAAATCTGACAAAAACAAATCCTTGGGCAAAATGAAATGTTCCAGTACAGAATGACCAGAGATTTATAATTTGATAAAGATATCAAATACTCAATTGAGAATAACTTGCATTTAGCTTTTTGAACATCTAAATATAGCACATATGCTCAATCTTTCTAATAAGCTGTCTCCAACATAGTTTGTTCTTTGTTGTAGCATGTTAGCTGTTTCACAAGATATATAACAATGGCCTTTTTTTCTATATCAAAGGACTTAAATAACTAAACCTTTAACAACTAGTGTGTTGGTATCATTATCCCTATTTTCTTAGTTGTGAAATTGAGGCAGAGGGTGAAGCAGGCTTGCTTGAGGCCAAAGAAAGATTCTTTTGTAGATTAAAGAGAGAATTACTAACTCTGAAATTTCTAAATTAAAAGAAACAATGAGACCTGAAATATAAGATAAATACTTTAAACTTAGGCTATAGGATTCTATTATAGATTTGCTCTGCTAGACCTAGAAGAGGAAGTCTTTCTTTCCTTTTTTTTTTTTTTTTTTTGAGACAGTCTCATTATGTCATCCTTGGTAGAGTGTTGTGGCGTCACAGTTCCTAGCAATCTCTAACTCTTGGGCTTAAGCGATTCTCTTGCCTCAGCCTCCCAAGTAGCTGGGACTATAGGCGCCCACCACAGTGCCTGACTATTTTGTTGTTGCAGTTGTCATTGTAGTTTAGTAGGCCTAAGCCAGGTTCAAACCCGCCTGCCTCAGGGTATATGGCTGGCGCCCTAACCACTGATCTACAGGCTCCGAGCCAGAAGTCTTTTTATGTGACTGGAATCCCCGCCACTTAAAGAAATGTATCAAGAAATAACAGGCACCTGTGGCTCAACGGGCTAAGGCTCCAGCCACGTACATCTGAGCTGGCGGGTTCCAATCCAGCCTGGCCCGCCAAACAACGACAGCTGCAAAAAAAAAAAAAAGGCTGGGCGTTGTGGCAGGTGCCTGAAGTCCCAGCTACTTGGGAGGCAGAGGCAGGAGACTCGCTTGAGCCCAGGAATTTTAGGTTGCTGTGAGCTGTGATGCAACAGCACTCTATCCAGGGTGACAGCTTGAGGCACTGTCTCAAAAAAAAAAAAAATTATGGTAAAATTCATGTAACAAAATTACCATCTTAACCATTTTTAAGTATATGGTTCATTGGTATTAAATATATCACCTCCATTGATATGTATGACCTTCTTCTTTTTTTTTGGGACAGAGTTTCAAGCTGTCACCCTGGGTAGATGTCGCCATGGCATCACAGCTCACAGCAACCTCAAACTCCTAGGCGTAAGCGATTCTCTTGCCTCAGCCTCCCAAGCAACTGGACCACAGGCACCTGCCACAACACCTCGCCATTTTTTGTTGCAGTTGTTATTATTGGTTAGCTGGCCCAGGCTGGGTTTGAACACACCAACTTCGGTGTATGTGGCTGGCGCTGTAACCACTGTGCTATGGGCACCAAGCCCATGACTTTCATCTTGTAAAACTGAAACCCTGTTCCCACTAAACATTCATTTCCCCCTTCCTTTAACTCCTGGTAACCACTATTCTACTTTCTATTTCTATGATTTTTGACTACTCAAAGTACCTCATAAGTGGAATCATAAGGTGTTTGTCTTGTTGTGACTGGAGTATTTTACTTAGTATACATCCTTGAGGGTCAGCTATGTTGAAACATATTGCAAACAAAGGAATTTCCTTCCTTTTTAAGGCTGACTTATGTTCCATTGAATGGACGTACTATTATTTTGTTATCCCTTTAACAGACACTTGGGTTGCTTCCATGTTTTGTGAATAATGCTGCTATGAATATGGATGTACAAATATCTTTTTGAGACCCTGATTTCAATTCTTTGGGGTATAGTCAGAAATGGGATTGCTAGAATATATGGTAATTCTATGTTTAATTTTTTGAAGGACCACCATGTTATAGAGGATGCAAAAAAATGTATACACATTTTCAGAAAGGAAAAAACTATATTAAAATTGTAATACTCAAGTGACATTTGACTTCTGCAATTACAAACAGTACTTAAACATGGCTTGTAGTCATCTTTTGTTATTAGTATATATTGAGTATTACAATTTTATTTATTTATTTATTTTTAGGCATAGTCTGATTCTGTTGCGCTGGGTAGAGTAACATGGCCTCTGCCTAGCTCACAGCAATCTCAAACTCCTAGGCTCAAGTGGACCTCTTACTTCCATTCTCCCAAATAGCTGGGACTACAGGTGCCAACCTGTAGTTACACTCAGTTAATTTTTCTTTTCTTTTTTTTTTTTTTTGTAGTTTTTGGCCGGGGCCAGGTTTGAACCCACCACCTCTGGTATATGGGTCCGGCGGCCTACTCCTTGAGCCACAGGTGCTACCCACACTCAGTTAATTTTTCTATTTTTAGTAGATATGGGATCTCTTTCTTTTTTTTTTTTGAGGCAGAGCCTCAAGCTGTCACCCTGGATAGAGTGCCGTGGCATCACAGCTCACATCAACCTCCAATTCCTGGGCTCAAGCGAGTCTCTTGCCTCTGCCTCCCAAGAAGCTGGGACTACAGGCACCCGCCACAACGCCCGGCCATTTTTTGGTTGGCAGCCGTCATTGTTTGGCAGGCCTGGGCTGGATTTGAACCCGCCAGCTCAGGTTTACGTGGCTGGCGCCTTAGCCCATTGAGCCACAGGCGCCAAGCCATGGATCTCTTTCTTGCTTATGGTGGTCTTGAACTCCTGGCCTCAAGGGATCTTGCTGCTTCGGGTTCCCAGAGTGTTAGCATTACATGTGTGTGCTGCCATGCCCAGATGACTATTATGATTTTAATACAGTTTTTTCCTTTCTTAAAATGTAAATATATTTTTTCATCACCCTCTGTATTTTCCCCATAGCTATACCATTTTACATTCCCACCAACAGTGTACAAGGGTTCCAGGTTCCCCACATCTTCCCCAATATTTATTTTCTGTTTCTTTGATAGTAGCTATTTCTTTTTTTTTTTTTTTTTTTTACAGCCGTCATTGTTGTTTGGCCGGCCTGGGCTGGATTGGAATCCGCCAGCTCAGGTGTATGTGGCTGGCGCCTTAGCCGCACGAGCCACAGGTGCCGAGCCCATAATTATTTTTTTGCAGTTTTGGCTGGAGCAGGGCTTGAACCCACTACCCCCTGTATATGGGGCCGGTGCCCTACTCCTTGAGCCACAGGCACTGCCTCAGAGCTGAACCATAATTTTTAAAAATTAAAAACAAACAAACAAACAAAAACCCCAGCTGGGCATAGTGTTGTATCCCTATAATCTCAGAATTCTGGGAGACTGAGGAGGGAGGGTTGCTTGAGGCCTGGAATTCAAAACAGCCTAGGTAACATAGCAAGATCCCATCTCTACAAAAAGGAGAAAAAATTATTCAAGCAGATGGCTCAGCTACCTCAGGAGTCTGAGGTGTTCTTGAGCCCAGGAGTTCATGATTACAGTGAATTATAACCACACCACTGCACTCCAGCCTGGGCAAGAAAGTAAGACCCTATCGTAAAAAAAAAAAAAATCCTAAGCATTTTGAAAACCTAGCAATTACTCTACAAAGAACAGAACTGTCTTCCCATTGTTATAATGGAATTCCAGCATATGTTATCTAAATAAATAAGCAGCTGTAATCCAGAAAGTAACAGTACTCAACATTATGGAAGCTTCCATCCTAATAAGAAGCACTCAACCTGCTTGGGTGGAAACACAGAAAAGCAAAAAGGGAGGCCAGGGCAGCACCTGTGGCTCAGCGAGTAGGGCGCTGGTCCCATATACTGAAGGTGGCGGGTTCAAACCCAGCCTCGGCCGAACTGCAAAACAGAAAAATAGCCAGGTGTGTGGCGGGTGCCTGTAGTCCCAGCTACTTGGGAGGCTGAGGCAAGAGAATTGCTTGAGCCTGGGAACTGGAGGTTGCTGTGAGCTCTGTGATGCCACGGCACTCTACCGAGGGCGATAAAGTGAGACTCTGTCTCTACAAAAAAAAAAAGGGAGGCCAAAAAGTGAATGGAAATGCCTACAGGTCCTGGCCAGAGCAATAAGATAAGACAAGCTAAAAAAAAAAAAAAAGGAATAAAATATAACACTATTTTTATTCGTAGGCAACATGATGATATATATAGAAAATCCTAAGAGAATCTATAATTTAACAAAGTCATAGGATATAAGGCAAAAATACAAAAATCAATTATATTTCTATATATAAAAAACTGAAAAATGGAATTAAATATACCAGTTACAGTATCACTAGAAACAGTTAGCTGAGAATAAATTTACCAAGGCATGTTTAAAACCTCAACGCTGGGGTTGCGCCTGTGGCTCAAAGGAGTAGGGCGCCAGCCCCATATGCCAGAGGTGGTGAGTTCAAACCCAGCCGAGGCCAAAACCTGCAAAAAAAAAAAACCTCAACACTGAAAATTTATATAAAACACTGTTGAGAGAAATTAAAGGAAACTTAAACATATATACAATCATGTGTCAATGACAGAATACATTCTGAGAAATGCATTGTTAGGTGATTTTGTTGTTATGCAAACATCATGGCATGTACTTACACAAAACTAGATAGAATAGCCTCCTACACATCTAGGCTATCTGGTAAAAATATTGCTCCTAGGTTACAAACCTGTACAGCTTGTTACTGTAATGGACACTGTAGGCAACAGTGATAAGCACATATCTAAACATGTCTAAACATAGAAAAGGTACAGTAAAAACATGTCATATATGCAGTCATTCACCGAAACATCATGCGGCACATGACTGTATATATCATGTCAAGAGTCAATATTAAGATGTCAAATCTCGAGTGGTGCCTGTAGCTCAGCGAGTAGGGCACCGGCCCCATATACGGAAGGTGGCAGATTCAGACCCAGCCTCAGTCAAACTGCAAAACAAAACAAACATAGCCGGGCGTTGTGGCGGGCGCCTATAGTCCCAGCTACTCAGGAGGCTGAGGCAAGAGAATCGCCTAAGCCCAAGAGTTGGAAGTTGCTGTGAGCTGTGTGACGCCACGGCACTCAGCCAAGGGTGACAAAGTGAGATTCTGTCTCTACAAAAAAAAAAAAAATATGTAAAATCAACCCAAATTGATCTATAGATTCAATGTGCTGCCAATAAAAATCTTAGGAAACATTTCTACAGAAATTGGAAAGCTGATTCTAAATTTATTCATTTTTTGTTTTGTTTTACATATTTTTTTTTTATTATTTCAGGTTAATTTGAAGGTACAAATTTCTTCATTGGGTTACAATGTTTGCATTTCTTAGGTAGAGTCCCTCTTATAATTGTGCCCTTCCCTCAAGAGGTGTGCCATACAGCCTAACATTATGCCCATTAAGTGGTAGCACACCCTTCTCCTTACCTCCACCTTCCTCCCCACTCACTCATTCCCACGGCCCCCCGCTTATGAATTCATTTGAGTTTTCTCTTATGTGGGCATTGATTCTAAATTTATATGTAAATTAAAGGACAGTCTTAGAAAACAGAACAAAGTTGGTCAAATGAGACTACTGATTTCAAGACGTACTATAAAGTTAAAATAATCAAGACAGTGTGGTATTGAAGTAAAGACAGACAAATAGACCAATGGAACAAATTAGAGTGAACAGAAACAGACCACACATATACAGTCAATTGATTTTCCTAAATGTCTACATAGAAAAAAAGCAAACCTTTATTCCTTTCATACCACATAAAAATTAAATCAAGATGGATCACAGACTTAAATGTAAAAACTAAACCTATGCAAGTAAACATAATAAAATACCTACACAATGTTTAGGTAGGCAGACTTTCTTAGATAGGACATAAAAGGCAAGACACAAAAGAAAAGAAAAAATCAGTAATTTGGATTTCATCAACATTAAAAATTTCTCATCTTCAGAAGTCACCATTAGAAAAGTGAAAAAGTAAGTTACAGACTGGCAGAAAATATTCACAATATATATCTAACAAATGCCTTGCATCTAGAATATGCAAAGAACTCCTATAAGGAGAACAAGCATGGTGGCTCAGGTCTATAATCCAAGCACTTTGGGAGACCAAGGCAGAAAGATGGCTTGAGCCCAGGAGTTTGAGGCTACAGTGAGCTATGATTACATTACTGCACTCCAGTAATGGTGACAGAGTGAGACTTGTCTTAAAAAAAATAAATAAAGGGTGGCACCTGGGGCTCATCGAGTAGGGCGCCGGGCCCATATACCGAAGGTGGCGGGTTCAAACCTGGCCTTGGCCGAATTGCAAAACAGAAAAATAGCCGGGCCTGGTGGTGGGTGCCTGTAGTCCCAGCTACTTGGGAGGCTGAGGCAAGAGAACTTCCCAAGCCCAGGAGTTGGAGGTTGCTGTGAGCTGTGTGACGCCATGGCACTCTGTGGAGGGCAATAAAGTGAGACTCTGTTTCTACAAAAAAAAAAAAAAGAGAGAAGCCAGGGGAGGTGGCTCATGGCTGTAATCCTAGCACTCTGAGAGGCCAAGGCAGGATGTGTGAGGCCAGGAGTTGAGTCTGCATTGAGTTATAATCAGGCCACTGCACTCCAGCCTAGGCAAAAGAGCAGGACTCTGTCTCTAAAATAATAAATAAATAAATAAATAAATAATTTCAAAAATTAAAAAAAGGAAGTATTATAAACTCTAATATACTGGGAAAACATAAGATATTATCTTTAATAAACAATAAGAGTCAAGAAATAGTTTTTCACCTTAAGTTTTGGATATATGTGGCGCAGAGAATCTGCAGTTCCCATGTCAGCCTCATCAGGAATACACACAATATCTGGTTTCATTTTCATCTTGAATTCTGCACATAGAGCCTTTTGGACATCCCTGGTTGTAACCACAATGACTTCTATAGCACAAAAGAAAAAAAGAAGAAAAAACAGAAAAGCTCATTTAGACAATGGTTTCACTATTTCAATTAGATGTGGTCTATTTCCAGGTGTAATAATAATCGCTGATATTATTGAACCTTTTCAATATGTTTTGCCTCCATTCTCTCAATTAATCCTTATGACAATCTTATTTTACAATGAGGAACCTTGGACTAAGAGAAGATTTTGCTCAGAATGACACAACTAGTATGCAATTGAACCAAGATAAAACTGTGGTCTGTATGATTAGTGCTCACAATTCAACTAATATGTTACATGCAGCTGCTTGATGTAAAAATTTCAAAAGAACATTTGTTAAAACATACAAATAGGATCACTTTTTTTTTTCTGAGACAGAGTCTCACTTTGTTGCGCTTGGTAGAGTGCCATGGCATCATAGCTCATAACCTCAAACTTGGGCTTAAGCGATCCGCTTACCTCAGTTTTTTATTTTTAGTAGAGACAAGGTCTCACTTGCTCAGGCTGTTCTTGAACTCCTGAGCTCAAGCAATCACCCTCATCAGCCTCCCAGAGTGCTAGGCTTACAGGCATGAGCCACAGTGCCCAGCGAGGATCACATTTTAAATCTTCATTCAGTATAAAGAAAGAGCTACCACCACTTCTTAGTAGGTTGCCATTAGTGCTTTACCAAGGATCACAATGAAACCTAAGAAGCAGGCGGCGCCTGTGGCTCAAAGGAGTAAGGCGCTGGCTCCGTGTGCCGCAAGTGACAGGTTCAAACCCAGCTCTGGCCAAAAACTCCAAAAAAAAAAAAAAAAAGAAAGAAAGAAACCTAAGAAGCAGCAGTTCTCACACAACAGATGTCTTCACCTTATCCATGTAGCTATTAACTATGGACAAAAAACTTAGGATTTTGTCATGGCTCTTTGGTGAGATAATATAATCCACTCAATGTAACATGCATTGCTGATTCTGAAGATATGATTGTAGCATGTCTCCAATAATTTCCATTTGTTCCATGATAGTACTCCAGGTCAGAACTACCACTCCTTTTCATTGTAATCATTCTTTTCTTTTCTATTTTCTTCTCTTCTCCCTTTTTTTTTTTTTTTTTTTTTTGAGACAGAGCCTCAAGCTGTCACCCTGGATAGAGTGCTGTGGCATCACAGCTCACAGCAACCTCCAATTCCTGGGCTCAAGCGAGTCTCCTGCCTCCGCCTCCCAAGTACCTGGGACTA
>CAUYRH010015697.1:0-22562 GCA_963574655.1 Perodicticus potto | reverse complement strand
TGGCTGGGCATTGTGGCGGGCGCCTGTAGTCCCAGCGACTTGGGAGGCGGAGGCAAGAGACTCGCTTGAGCCCAGGAATTGGAGGTTGCTGTGAGCTGTGATGCCACAGCACTCTACCCAGGGTGACATCTTGAGGCTCTGTCTCAAAATAAAATAAAAAAAAAGATGATGTTCTTAGTGAGATACAGCTGTTTTCTTGACTAAATGCTAGGTGATTCAGGGACTGTGAGTGGCTTTGGTTAATTTCCAGAGGTATGAAAAAGTTGATTCTGACAAATTTTGACAATAACAATTTTTTCAATTTTTATGGAAAGGCAAACTTTATGGGGTCCTTAAACCAACGTTGTCACTGATATCACCCTTCCTTTCTTTTTAAGAAATGTTATTTATTGCAAAACAATATAGAACCACAACTAAAATTAAAAATCAAACATTTAAATTAAAAATTAACATTTCAGACAATCAGAAAACTATAATTGCAATTAAAATCCAAGCAAGCAATCCTTCCTCCCATTTCCTAATGAAATCATTTTCAGTTGTCCATGTTATAATCTAGTCTTCACCCAATTTTTGTAGTAATACTATAGTTAGAATTTTACTTCATTTTAAGTTAAGGTTATACCATAGATAGTCCCCCCATCCCCCATCCTTCTAACTCAGCTTCCCGGTTCCACTTTTCTGGTACCTCCCACTTTACCCCCTAACAGCAGCGTGCTTCCTCATCCTTCCCTAAGCTTATTTTTGTATTTGTTTATTTATTTTGAGACAGAGTCTCACTTTATCACCCTCGGTAGAGTGCTGTGGAGTCACAGCTCACAGCAACCTTCCAACTCTTGGGCTGAAGCGATCCTCTTGCCTCAGCCTCCCGAGTAGCTGGGACCACAGGCGCCCCTCACAAAGCCCGGCTGTTTTTTTTTTTTTGAGACAGAGTCTCAAGCTGTCACCCTGGATAGAGTGCTGTGGCTTCACAGCTCACAGCAACCTCCAATTCCTGGGCTCAAGCGAGTCTCCTGCCTCCGCCTCCCAAGTAGCTGGGACTACAGGCGCCCGTCACAACGCCCGGCCATTTTTGGTTGCAGCCGTCATTGTTTGGTGGGCCCGGCTGTTTTTAGAGACGGGGTCTCGGACTCGCTCTGGCTCAGGCTGGTCTCCAACCGTTAGTTAGCTCAGGGCAATGCACTCGCCTCGCCTCCCGGAGGGCTGGGATTGCCGGCGTGAGCCACCGCGCCCCGCCTCCCCTGCTCACGTAACCGTACCCTACCCCTCACCCACGCAAATAGAGTTCTCCCTTATGTCAAAAAAACAAAAACAAAAACAAACACAAACAAAAAAACCCCAGCATTTTTTTTCTTACCGCACCGTTGGCCGTCCTTGTGGGTCAACACCCCAGTTTAACAGGTAGTAATCTGCACGCCTTCACCCGCCATACTGTGGTACCTAATTCATCCACTGTTCCTTCCCTTCTGGAAGATTCTGAGAGGGAAGATTGCTGGTCACGCGCCGTCTGAATTTCTCGTGCTGTAGAGGGCTTACTTTCCCAAAGCGCTCCAACAGTTCACGTTTCCAGCAGTAACGTGCTCTGGACCCGCGGTTCTCCACCTGCGGGTCGCGAAACACAGAACTGTATTGAAGGGCCGCGGCGTTAGGAGGGTTGAGAACCCCTGCGAGTCTGGAGGGTCTTTAAGAATATTCCTTTAATATTTCGGGAGAGGCTGAGAGAAACGCACTTGCTTTTTCCTTAAAAGGACAGAACGTTTAAGTTTAAATTAAGGAATTCATTGCACTCCCTGAAGCTGAAGGAACGCTTAAGCAAGGCTAGCAATTGGGAGCGAGCGTTTCTCGTTCGTTCCGAGGGCGGGACGAGCGTCCGCCGTCCGGGTTTCTGTGAGCCGACCCGAAGCCTCGGCCCGGCGACCTGTGCGCCCTTTAACGGGCGGCGTCCCCGCCTGCTCCGCCAACCGGCCGGCCGCTCCGTCCGGGCTCTGGCGGAGGGCGCGAGAGCCACACGCTGGGGGATTCCCCTAAGGCGGCCGGGTGAACTCCGGCCGTCGCCGCCGCCCGGCTGGAAGGCGCTGCCTGAAGCGGGAGGCCCCGACCTCCTCGCGCGCCCGGGGCAGCCCTTTCGGGCCGGCCTTGGAGCCCCCGCAGCAGCGACGCGCGGCCTCCGCCCGGCCGCCTGAGCCCGAGTCGGGCGGGCGTCGGCGCAGCTGGGGGCCCTGAGGCGGGGGACGCCGGCGGTTCAGCTGCGGCCGTGGGCGTGGCGAGCCGCACAGGTTCTGTTTTTCCCGGCCCGGGCCGCTTTCGCTTTCGTTTCCCGCCGGCATCTCCACCCTGTGGGAGCGGCCCGTCGGTCCGTGTCGGCAGCCACCGGCGTCGCGCCAGGCCGTCATCCGACGGGCGCAGGCCTCGGCAGCGCGTCCCTGCCGCCCGGCCATGGCCCAGGTCACCGTTATCGGCGAGGTCACTCAGGTGCTGTGCGCGGCCGGGGGCGCCTTGGAGCTGCCGGAGCTGCAGCGCCGCTTGCGGTCCGGCTTGGGCGGCGAAGCGCTGGAGCGGCTGCTGCGGGACCGCGGGCGCTTCGTGGTGGTGCGGCGGGCGGGCGCGGACGGCGCGGCGGCGGCCCCCGAGGGCTTGGTGCTGGCCGCCTCGCCGCTGCGCCTGTGCCGCGCGCACCAGGGGCTCAAGCCCGGCTGCGTGGGGCTCTGCGCACAGCTGCACCTCTGCAAGTTCTTGATCTATGGCGCCTGCAAGTTCGTCAGGGCCGGGTGAGGCGCCGCGCCAGCCCCGACGGGGGGCGGGCTGGTCCTCCTACCCCTTCCCAGCCCGTTTGGGGCCCCTCCTAAAAATTGGGAGAGACAATTAGGTGCCTTTTCATTGGCGTCACACCCCTTCATTCATCTTAGTGAACACTCGTTGAGCACCTACTGAGTACCTGGCGCTGTGTGGGGGTCAAATGGTGTTTTCTAGATTCCCGAGGGCACTCACTGAAAAAAGACTTGGGTGAACGCGGTGGCAGGTGGGACACCCTGGGTGTGGCAGTAAGCGGGTAGGCGGTGGCCTGGGTCTCCCGTAGTGGCTTTGCGGGCCGGACAGGGAGGGTTTTCTCTGCCCGGCAGCTGGAAGAGTTCGTTTAAACCTCATTCCCCCTTATTTACCTGCCCACAAGCCAGAAAACGCGAGCTCCTGCCCTCGCCCGCAGGTCCGTGGGGCGCTAGTCCCGCCCTCCCTCCGTCTACGGCTCCTGCTGGCCCATCCTTTCCCTGGACACCCCAGCCTTTGCTTCCGTGGTGGCCTCCGCCCTTGGAATGTCCTTCTTGGTTTGTTTGCTCCCTAAGTCTGTCCGCCTTTAAGTCGAACGATCACTGTTCTTCGCCCCCTGGAGCTCTTTATTTTCCTCCGTCTCTCAGTAGAACGTCAAGTCCCTGAGGGCAGAGGCCCGCACTCAGCACCCACAGGGCTGAGGTTGTGCTCAGGAACGCGGAGCTCGCCCAGAAGGTGACCAGGAGATCTGGGCCGGTGGTGTGGTGCTGATTTAAAGAAGGATGTGGTGGGGAAATGCTCAGAAGCTAGTCTAGATAGTTGTCTAGGAGAGTTCCTTCTCTGCCTCCTTCCTTCCCCAACTCTATTCTTCCCTCCTCCTTTTTTCCTCTCTGCCCGCTACTCGTTTTCTTTTATTTTGTTTTAACAGAGTAGATATTATTTCTTGCTCCTGTCCGGTCCCACAGTGAGCATGGGGTATGGGTCCGGTCCCTGCAATCATTCAGGGATCCAGGCCACTGACCCAGGCTATGCCTTCCTCAGCTTGTGGCTCTGAGGCCATTCCAGGCCATTCAAGAGCAGAAGGAAAAGATGGACAGTAGGGGATTGTGTGGGATGTTTCTACAGGCTAAGTCTTAAGGTGGTGGCAATCCTTCCATCTACATCACTTTAACCGGAAGCTGTCCAGGGGCCATGAAATGTAGTCTATAGCAAGCAACTGCCCAGAAATATCTAAATTAGAATTTTCCAAGAGCTGCGTCTGAGAAATTTGGGAGAGTTGGGGCAGTGGTGACAGTGTGGTGAGAAGATATGAGAGAGGTGTTGCCTCTTGGGTTTCAGCTCCTACTGGACTCAATGTTGTTGACTGAGGGAGCAGGAGAGGATATCTGTTTTGAATCATACTCAGGAGGCAGCTGTACAGGTGTGACACTCCAGAGGTAGGCTAGGCCCTGGGTTGCTGGTCTGGGAGATGGGTGGTGTATATACCTGGCGGCATCCCCCAGGAGCGGATTAGATCTTGAGTGAAATCTGAGGCCTGAAAAGAGGGTGAAGGTAGAGCTCTAGGGTAATCAGTCCTTCAAGGATAAAGCACCTCATGGTATAACTTGGAAGAGGGCACATGGTAAATGGTGGCTGGATCAACCCAATGATAGGGATAACTGGTGAATCTTTTTAATGTCCGAATTTTGTAAAATGAAGAGGACAGCCCTACTCTTAATGTTAGTTGCCAAAATATGGGGTCAGATTTAGTATCTTTGAAATCTGGATAGTGATGTGTATTGGCCTAGATGACTCTTGAGTTTTCTTCATGTTTTTTCTTTTCCTTGTGCTTTATACAGGTGAGTTTCTTCAATCTTCTTTCTCCAACTAACCTGAGGGAGTGAATGTTGTTGACTGCACTTTTCTGTGCTTTCACTCTGACTCTACTTGTCTCTTGAACTACACACTTGGCTCTTTGAGAAATAGGTCGTCTTAAAGCAGAGTAGCCTTAAAGCAGAGCTGGTGAGGAGTCCCAGATCCCTGACTCCCAGTCCTATGCTCAGGAGGCAAGGAGCATGGTAGTTCCAAGAGCCAGCTCACCTTGTTTCAACTGGGGCCCTGCTCCTTGCTAGCTGTGGACCTTGGCAAATGCCTTTACGTTTGAGCCACAGTGCTTCCATTGTGAAATGGGGATAGTATTACTTACCTCACAGGCTTATTGAGGACTGAATTAGTTAACTCATAAAACATGGGCAATCTTTGGTATATGACAAATAATATATGTTGTCATTGTCAATCATCTTCTTTACAATTATTCTATTTGGCTCTGGCAGCACCAAATTATTTGCCCCTCTGCCTAGAATGTTCTCCTTTTCCTCTTCTCTTGGTTCTTCCACACCCTGTAAGTATTCAGCTCAGGCTTTATACTTTCTAGCACCCTCCCTCATTTCTTCTTCAGTTCTCTCCCCAGCCCAGACTGGCCCAGGTGCCCTTCCTCTGTATCTTGTGTTCTGACCATAGCTGGCCTTGCACTTTGTGCTCTCTAGTAGAGTCATATGTACATCTTTCTCCTCCCCTAGATGAGAGAAATAGACCAGTCAAGGATGGCTTCAAGGTTTCTGGTCTGTGTAGTAGAAGAGGGAAGTTGCCTTTTAGTAGGACAGGGGAGACTGTGGGAGGTGCAGGTTTGAGGAAGGATCAGGGATTTGGTGTTCTCTTGAGGTGCTTATTATGAGTCTTATTAGAGATATGGCAGTGTCTGAGTCAAGCAAATGCTATTTGCCTGACTTTTCTGGGTTCATGTGACCCAGGAAGTCATTGGAAGGTTTGTATTTGGGTTATCAGGATATGGTGCCAGTTCCAGGCTCACACTTGGTGCTTACCAGGTGCTTGTAGATTGGAAGAATAGAGGAAGGGAGCAGAAAAAAGAACTGGGCTGTGTGCGGGTATGAGTGGCACACGCCTAAGAAATCACACTTTTTAAGCACATAGTTAAGTACTTGCTGAATAACTGGTGTGCTGCTTTGGATCATGGCCTTATCATTCTCATCAGATGCCTGCTGAGAGATGCTGTCCTGGGCCTAGGCTTTGCAAGGACCCATCTCTTCCTTGGTAAATAAACATTACATTTTTTTGTTATTGCATAGACATGCTGTTTTTTTTCTGATGCTTGTAAATAGTGTCCCAAAGTGTTTCTTAAAAATTGTCATGAAGACTGATGTTTACCAGCTGTTACGTTTGCCAGTGCTGCTGTAACAGAGTACCACGGACTGGGTGGTTTAAATAACAATCAATTGCCTCATAGTTCTGACGGCTGAAAGTCCAAGGTCTTGGCAGGGTTGGTTTCTTCTGAGGCCATTCTCCTTGGCTTATAGAAGCCTTTTTTCTGTGTCTTCATGTGGTCTTTTCTTTGTGAGTGTCTGTGTCCTAATATCTTAAAAGGACACCTTGGGTTGGATCTCACCCTAATGACTTCATTTTAACTTACCTCTTTAACAACCCTATCTATAAATTCAGTTACATCCTAAAGTTCTGGGAGTTAGGACTTCAACTTAGAAAATATGGGGAGACACAATTTAGCCCATAACACTAGCTCTCCTTCTTTTTAGGAAGAACTGTAGGAACAATCACAACTTGATGACAGATCACAACCTGAGTGTGCTGAGAACTCATGGCGTTGACCACCTCAGCTATAGTGAGCTGTGCCAACTCTTGTTTCAGAATGACCCCTGGCTTTTGCCAGAAGTAAGTGCCAGGGAAAGTCTTGGGTTTGGCAGCCCTCTGGGGCATTCCTGTATCTTGGGAAGTATAATGCCTATGAATTGAATGGATGAGCCTTGGGGGTCTCTGGCTGGTTCCCACCTCCAGGGAATTTGGAGAGTAGAGCAGAAGAGCTGTTATGGAAGTTCAAGTCCCAGCTTGAACAGACAACGTATATGCCAGATACTATAAAAAGCTGTGTGACTGGGACTGGCTGTTTAACTTCTTTGTGCCTCTTTGTGCTCCCTTGGGAACGAGAGGTGTTATTTGGCCTTCTCCAAGATGCTCAGAGCCTCTTTTTACTTTGAATTGTAGAAAAGAGAGTTGGGAGGAACTGAGGACTTGGAAGAGGAGAGCTGGATAGTCTTGGAGGGGGAAAGAATATAGGTAGAGTGTAGAGATCTGTAGGATGCTGCTATTCAATTCACATTCAAACACTGTCTTGAGAAGGCAGCAGCTCTGGTCACTTTGAAGTGCTTTGTATTTTCCCACTGGAGGGGCTTGTTCTGAGCAATCTACTTTCCACCGGGTTCCCAAGGGTGTACTATGTGTGTTAGAAGCCATCATCTAGACTAGAATGAGGGATGATCTCATAGCTGTGTTCCATGTTGATGAAGGAATCACAGCTTTGACTGTGCAGAGTTCTTCTAACCACTGGACTTATCATTGGGAGATGGTGTCTTTTTTTCCCTGAACTGGTACTTTTTTTCTTTTCTATCAACAGATCTGCCAACATTACAATAAAGGAGATGGACCCCACGGCTCTTGTTCCTTTCAAAAGCAATGTATCAAACTCCACATCTGCCAGTATTTTTTACAGGGGGAATGCAAGTTTGGCACTAGCTGTAAGAGATCTCATGATTTCTCTAATTCAGAGAATCTGGAAAAATTGGAGAATTTGGGCATGAGCCCAGACCTGGTGAGCAAGCTGCCTTCCATTTACAGAAATGCACATGACATCAAGAATAAGAGCTCTACCTCTACCAAAGTGTCCCCTCCTCCTCCTTCAGGCCCACAGGGGACTTCCGGTAAGGCTAGTAGAAAGTATGGTATACCCTGGGCTGGTTCCTGGATTCCAGTTGGCCAGTAAATATAATGTGTGACTTTGGGCAACACTGCTTCTTTTAGTAAAATGGAGTTGGTGATCCTTTCTTAGCAAGGGCCTGGGGGAATTTGAGGATAAGTCGAAATAATGGACCTGTTCTAGACAAATGGGTATTGATGGGGAATAAATGCCAGGTGGGCCTGATCTGTGCTGAAATGGGATACTCAGCTTCTCCCCTTGTGTAGTTACCCCCAACCCCCCAAAAAGGTTGCCTTTCCATGAGGGACCCCAAAGCTAGCAATGCTGTGCTGTACAACTGTAGGGGAATCCTTTTTGTTTTGTGCTGTTTTGATTTTACAAAATGAGTAAAAGAAGCATATCTTGATTTTGGATTTCTTCCTCATATGAATAAATGGGATGTTTTGAGTCATTGTAAGTTCTGTCTGCTTTTATTCCTTGCTCACCTCCAGCTCCTAGACAGTGCCTGACCCAAAGTGGATATTTAGACATTTGTTGAATTAATAAGTGTGCTAGAATGCTTATTTTTCTTAAAGGAATGTCAGGCTTAGTGACAAGCAAACTGGAATTTAAACAGAGGTTTTTATTTGATAGGCATTTCTTGAGTACCTATTTGGCAGATAAATAACATGGTCTCTCAACAGATTATGATACATTGATGCCCTTTGGAATTTATGATATAAGTAATTGGTTGGCTATTGTGGTAGCCCCTCAGAGTGTAGAACCAAGCCTTCTCATTTAGCTGTAGCAGGAGTTATGATTTTAATAGAGAGCTTCCTAAAATGACAGGTGTGTGTCAGGATTACCCATAAACAAACTCAGCACTCTAACCTTACCTGACTTTTATATTTAAAAATTGTCCTTATCATATCTGTTCTTTCTTTACATTCTCTTCAGTTTGTTTTTGCTAATTTCTTTCAACTGTAGGAAGCCTACAAATAGATAGCTTTTGCTTTAAATCTTTAATAAGAGTATCAGTTGGATTACAGCCTTGTTAGGGAGGGGAGGATCCTCTGCCCAGTGATGTCAGGTCCAAAGAGCAGTTGCTTGTCCTGGTGGGGAGAAGGAGATGGCCTTCAGGGTCCCATAGGCCTTGGTTTTGATTCCCAGTGTATTAAGTATTTCACGGGCTTAGAAAAGGGAAGATAAATAACAGACTGACAGGGACTCTCAATGGGGTTGGAAGGGATTGCAGATAAGTTTTATATTCTCATTGGAGGTAGGTCTGTGGGAATAGATGTCACATGTAAAGAAAGACTTATTGGAATGTTACTCTACAAGGAAACTTGGCACTTGCTTACCCATTTTTATACTAAGATCCTTATAGTAAACCTAAAAATAATTAAGGAGGTTTCATTTTGAGATATAGACTTTCTATTTATTGCCCTTTTCTTAGTATTTTTCTCAATTCTTTTCACTTTTTATTTTTAGAGATGGTGTCTTGACTTTTGCTTACCAGGATAGAGTGCTGGTGATGGACATTAAACATATTTGCTATATATCAGCCTATTTTATGAAAAATAGCCTTAATTTGCCCTCTAGGGCACCTTAGGTATAGAAGGGCTCTTAAGTTGCTTCCCCCTTACTAAAAAAAGTGTTCCAGGGCCCATTTGGAGGTTCAGATTCAGTTAGTCTGAGGTGGAGTTGGAACTTGTATTTTTTTTTTTTTTTTTTTTTTTTGTAGAGACAGAGTCTCACTTTATCGCCCTTGGTGGAGTGGCGTGGCGTCACACAGCTCACAGCAACTTCTAACTCCTGGGCTTAAGCGATTCTCTTGCTTCAGCCTCCCGAGTAGCTGGGACTACAGGCGCCCACCACAACGGTTGGCTATTTTTCTATTTTTATTTTTATTTTTATTTTTTTGAGACAGAGCCTCAAGCTATCACTCTGGATAGAGTGCTGTCGCATCACAGCTCATAGCAACCTCCAACTCCTGGGCTCAAGCGAGTCTCTTGCCTCCGCCTCCCAAGTAGCTGGGACTACCGGTGCCCGCCACAACGCCCGGTCATTTTTTGGTTGCAGCTGTCATTGTTGTTTGGCGGGCCCGGGCTGGATTCGAACTCGCCAGCTCAGGTGTACGTGGCTGGTGCCTTAGCCGGTTGAGCCACAGGCGCCGAGCCTATTTTTCTGTTTTTGCAGTTCGGCCGCGGCAGGGTTTGAACCCGCCACCTTTGGTATATGGGGCCGGCACCCTACTCGATGAGCCACAGGCGCCACCCAGGAACTTGTATTTTTAAATAGGTCTCCTAGTGAATTGGGTGGACAGCCAAAGTTGATAAAAGAGTCCCTGTATGGTGTTCTGGATTTGGCAAGCAGCCAGGTGGCCTGGGGCTCCCAGCTAATCCCTAAGTAAAAAGCCCACCTTCACCCTTAACAGAATAGGACTTTGTGAACTTGCCTTGCCTACTCTTGTCTCATGTAGAGTGACAAATGAATTCTCTTTACTTTCCTTTGTACCTTGAACTATTCTAACCCCATATCAGAAACTGACACATCTCTGGTATTTCTTTGCAGAAAGAAAAAACAGTTCAGGTCCTGTGTCCCCAAATACTCTTAGCCAGGAGGAGAGTGATCAGATCTGCTTGTACTATATCCGGAAAAGTTGCAGCTTTCAAGGTAAGTTGGAGGAGATCCCTTCATCCCACTTGTGAGAAGGATACCTGCTTGTCATTCCTAGAACTGTGCTTTGAGGTCATCCCTGAACCCCCACCCAGAGAGGATCAGGACCTGGCACTTTGGCCAAACCACTTTGGAGAGGTGAGGATAGTAGCAGTTCTTTGAGTTTCTAGAAATCAAACTGTGGATCATTTTTGGGAACATACCTGTCTGGTTCATGCATCAAATGAGGGTCTAGTGTTGACCCTTGGTTAGCTTAGCATGAGGTCACAGACCTGCATGGAACAGGGAGCTGTTCAGTCTAGTGGGAACAAAGATAATGCAATAGTAGGTTCAGAAATGCCTTAGATATTAGAAATTGGGAAAGACCTCACAGAGGAGGAAACACTGGGTTCTTGCAGGATGAGTAATTATTTAAGTCGGGGGTTTCTTCTATATGGAGCCAGTGAACTTCATAGTTCTCCTTTTTTTTTATCAGAAGCAGCAATTTTTATGAGCATGTGTGTCTGTATTTTCACTAAACCTTTGTTTTCTTTTTAAATGCTATCCTGGGCTTTGACTGAAGAAAGATTTCATTCTCAAATTTGGTGACTCCCCTTAAAACACCACCAAAACATCTTGTTTCATTTTCAGTCCTTAATCATTACCCAAGCAATTCATGAATACTCTTACTTTGTAAAAGAGACCAATAATACAATGTAAAGCATGAAGTCCTCCTTCATCTTTTCCCAAAGGTAAATACTTGCTGCGTGATTGTGATATTTGTTTGGCATATTTTTAAATATATGGGAACATGTGACAAAGTATTATTCAACCTTCATCTTTTATTTAACATTGCATCTTGGAGATTTTTTTCCATATCAGTAATAACTGTGTAGTGCTTGACTATAGGGATGTTCCATTGAGCATCCAGGTACACAGGGATGAGTATTTCCAGAGATAGATTCCTGGAAATGGAGTGCTAGGTCAAAGAATATGCAAGATACACACACACACACACACACACACATACACATACACACACATGTATATTTTTAGAATCAATGTTATTGAGGTATAATTTACACATGATAAAATACTATTAAAAATGTATAGTTCTGGGCCAGGCGAGGTGGCTCATGCCTATAATGCTAGCACTCTGGGAGGCTGAAGCAGGTGGATCACTTGAGCTCAGGAGTTTGAGACCAGCCTGAGCAAGAGTGAGACCCTGTCTCTAAAAACTAGTTGGGCATTGTGGCAGGTGCCAGTAGTCACAACTACTTGGGAGGCTGAGGCAAGAGGATCATTTAGGTCCTAGTGTTTGAGGTTGCTGTGAGCTATGACACCATGGCACTTTATTGAGGGTGACAAAGCAAGACTCTGTCTCCAAAAAAATAAATAAAATATATAGTTCTGAGTTTTGATAAGTGTGTATGCTCATGTCACCATCACTATAATCAAGATACAATACAGTTCCCTCCCTCCAAAAAAGTTCCCTTAACCTCCTTTACAGTTAACCCTTATCTTGTGTTTCGTCAATGCTAGGAAATCCCTGACCTACTTTTTGTCACTACAGATTAGGATTGTCTTTTCTAGAATTTTCCGTAAATAGACTCATACAGAATGTATTCTCCTATGCTTGGCTTCTCTCACTCAGCATGTTTTTGAGATTCATGACTAGCATATCATTTGTTTGTTCCTTTTCATTGCTGAGTAGTATTCTATTGCATGAGTTCACGACAATTTGTTTACCCATTCATATGATTATGAACATTTGAGCTGTTTCTAGTTTGGGGCTTTTATAACACAAATAAAATGTATATAAATATTCATGTACAAGTTTTCACATGAATATATGTTTTTATTTCTCTTGGGTAAAGACCTATGTGTGGAGTTAGTAGGTCATCTGATGTATGCTGGAGTTTATAAGAAACTGCCAAATTGTGTTCCAAAATGGATATAATGTTTTATATTCCTACCAGCAGCGTATGACAGTTCTAATTGCTGTACATCCGTTTTAACATTTGGAATTACTTTTAAAATTTTAGCCATTCTAAGTGAGTAGTGATGTCTCATTATGGTTTAATTTGCATTTGCCTGATGATAAATGATCTTAACATTTATTTTCATGTTTTTACTAGATATTTATATATTTTCTGTGAAGTATCTATTTATATTTTTTGCCTATTTTTTATGTAACAGCCATGAGGGGCTTCAAAAAGTTCATGGAAAATGAATATTTTGAAAATACTATGCATGGAGTTCAATTTTCTTTTGTACCAAAATAACCTCCTACTAATTGGTTATAAAATGTTTGGTCAGGAGCTAGTCTGAGGCACTAAGAAGGATAATATGTCAGTTTGAAAAGAGCTCCTATCAGAGCAAAGTGAATTCTGGTAATATTGAAGCAAGAACAGACATCAAATTTATGGTGGAAGAATGGTGAAATCATTGATGCTATATAATAGGTTTACAGGGACAATACCCCAAAGAAGTCAGCAGTTTACAAATGGGGAACTTGTTTTAAGAAGGGGTAAGATGATGTTGAAGGTGAAGCCCAGAGTGGCAGACCATCACTTCAATTTTTGAGGAAAAAATTAATCTTGTTTATGCACTAATTGAAGATTAATAGCACAAATAACCATGTCATAGACATCTCAGTTGTTCAGCTTACCCAATTCTACCTAAAAAATTAACTTTCCACTGGATGGGTGCCAAAACCATTGCACCCAGATCAGCTATAGATAGACAAGAGTCAGCTCAAGCTTTCAATGAAAATTTTAAACACATGTAATCAAGATTGTGAAGCATTTCTTTGAAGAATTATAATAGGAAATTAAACTTGACTTTACCAGTATGATCCTGAAGACAAAACACAATCAAGGCATTGGCTACCAAGAGGTGAGAGTGGTCCAGTCAAACCAAAAGTGAACAATTAAGAGCAAAAGTTGTGGCAACCATTTGGGGAGATGCTCAAGGCATTTGCTTCTTGTCTGGAGAGCTAAAGTGTTTTGAGGAAGTTAGACAAAGCTTTAGCAGAAAAAAGCTCAGGAAAGCTTCACCAGACAGTCCTTACCATGACAGTGCTTCTGCCCATTCTTTTCATCAAACAAGGGCAATTTTGTGAGAGTTTCTGTGGGAAATCATTAGGCATCTACCATGCAATCCTGATTTGGCCCCTTCTGACTTCTTTTTGTTTCTTAATCTTTTTTTCTTTTCTCATTTTCAGAGTGTGTCACTATGTCATCCTTGGTAGAGTGTTGTGGTGTCATAGGTCACAGCAACCTCAGACTTTTGGGCTTAAGTGATTCTCTTTGTTTCTTTTTACTTTTTTTTTGTTTTTTTTCTTTCTTTTGTTGCAGTTTTTGGCCAGGGCTGGGTTTGAACCCGCCAGACTTGGTGTATGTGCCGGTGCCCTAACCACTGAGCTACAGAGGCCGAGCCATTGTGTTTTTTTTTTTTTTTTTTTTCATTTTTTATGAGACAGAGCCTCAAGCTGTCACCTTGGATAGAGTGCTGTGGCATCACAGCTCACAGCAACCTCCAATTCCTGGGCTCAAGTGAGTCTCCTGCCTCTGCCTCCCAAGTAGCTGGGACTACAGGCGCCCGCCACAGCGCCCGGCCATTTTTTGGTTGCAGCCGTCATTGTTGTTTGGCGGGCCCAGGCTGGATTCAAACCCGCCAGCTCAGGTGTATGTGGCTGGCGCCTTAGCCCGTTGAGCCACAGGCGCTGAGCTAGGCCATTGTTTTTTTAATCTTAAAAAAATATTTAAAGGATACTTATTTTTCTTTAGTTAATAAAGTAAAAAAGACTGCATTGATACATGGTTGAATTCTCAGGGTCATCAGTTATTTAGGAATGGACTAAATGGCTGTTATTGCTTATAGAAGTGTCTTGGACTTGATGGAGATTATGTTGAGAAATAAAATTTTCCTTTTTTTATTATTTTTTAATTTCATTTTCCCACAAACTTTTGGAAGTCTCCTCAAATTTATGTATCAGCACAGAGCTGAGCAGCCATGATCATAGTAAACATGAGAACATTTTCACCAACCCCAAATTAACCCCACACCTGTTAGTAGTCTTTCCCCATTCTTCCCTCCCCCACCAACTCTTGGCAACTACAGATTTAGCTTCTATCTCTTTGTCTTTACTTGTGTATTTAATATAAATGGGATTGTACAATATTGGTCTTTTGTGACTGTTTTGCCCATTTTTATTGGGTTATTTGATCTGTCATTGAGTTACAAGAGTCTTGTATATTATTTGTATTGATAATATATTCTCCCAGTCTCTTTCATGTTCTTTATGATATCACTGGAAGGATAGATGTTTTAATATTGATGTTCACTTTCATATTTTTTCTTTTATGGTTTGTGTTTTTTGTAGCCTAAAATTGTTTGCCTATTCCAAGCATGCAAAATATTTTCTTCTATGTTTTTTTCCTGTAAGTTTTATAGGTTTAGCTTTTAGGTGTAGGTCTGGTTAGGTGTAGTTGTTAATGATTGTTCTCTTGGCTCTGATCATTCTTTCCTTAGGCATTGCTACATCTGTATGAGTCTACTGCCTCTCTTTGGATTAAAATTTTCCTTGTGTGTTGGGTGATTCTTGGTTGTCAGTTACATTGGTGCTTGAGAATCCCGTGTGCCTATTGGTTGATTCTAGCGGGCTGATTCTGATTCCAAGTGATAATGCTAAAAGGCAGTATGTCCTGCCTGTGGCACAGACTTCTGGTGTGTAGCCTCAGACTAGGTTGGGGACTTTGGCTTCTATCTTAACCTGCTTTCCTCCCTGTCCACCGTTTGTATCCATACTTACAAATTAAGTGGGAAGTGGATAGGCAAGGTTGCTTGGTGCAAGCAAGTCAGAGCAAGGGGGTGCTTGTGCCAGTGGGTCCCATTGTTCTTCTTGCAGTTAGTCTTTGTTTATATGTTTTTCTGGACAAAACATTTTTTTAAAATTTGATTTAATACGAGCTTATGTACGATTAGGTTTCATTTATTGCATTTGTAAGGTAAAGTCTGAGTTGCAGTTGAATCCTTCACCCAGGAAGCATACCATGTACCCCTACATTGTATCCATTAGATGGGAACTTGCTGAACCCCGTGCCTTTACCCTTCCACCTTTCTTGAATTTAACTGTATTTCTCTAGTGTTGGCCTGTAGTTGTTGATCTACTGATTTTAACATAGTATTCAGTACATGAGAAGCTTGCTTTTCCATTCTTGAGATACTTTACTTAGGAGAATGTTCTCCAAATCCATCTAGGTAAATGCAGAAGATGCAAACTCTCTCCCAATGTTCCTCTATGTGGATGTAGCAGAACTTACATAGGCTATAGAAAAGTAGGGAGAGGGTGTGTGTGGCATTCAGCTGGTGGCCAGCATGAGCAAAGGTGAGGCAGGGAAAGTGCGTGGAGTGGTAAGAAAAGTGAGGGCCTGGGAGGAACATGGGGAACTGTAGGGGAGCAGCTTCTGGGTCATTGTGTGGATAATGGACAGACCAGTATGTATGAAGACATGCAAGGAGATGATGTGTTAAGGATGGGGTGAGTAGGTTGGCAGCCAGCAGAGATCCAAGGGGATTGGAACTGCACTGCTGCACCTTTGGCTGGATGTGTTGGAGTTGGGATACATTTCTGGTAGAAATGAATCTAGAACAATGTTAAATGTGACCTCTGACTGTCTACCTGCCACTTGTAGAGCTATACTGAACAATCAGACTGTCCACTGCAGGGATGGCACCTTTGACCTTCTCATGATCAGTTTCTTTACTGTCATGAAATGCAATTCATAGATACTATAACCCACTAACATACATATTTTTAAAAATCAATGTTACATACATATTGTTAAATGAGACAAAAAGAAGTTTTCTCGGTTTTCTGTTGCTTATACCAGAATACCTGAAACTGGATAATTTGTAAAGAAAAGGAATTTATTTCTTGCAGTTATAGAGGATGAGAAGTCCAAAGTTGAGGGGCTACATCTGATGAGAGCCTTGTTGCTGGTGGGGAATCTCTGTGCTAGTTCTGGTCTCTCTTCCTTTTAGAAAACCACCATGATAACCCATTAATCAATTAATCCATCGAATAGCTAAATCCTCATGACCCAGTCACCTCTTAAAGGCCTTGCCTCTCAATATTGCCACATTAGGGATTAAGATTTTTTTTTTTTTGGCTGGGGCTAGGTTTGAACTCGCCACCTCTGGTATATGGGGCCGGTGCCCTACTCCTTTGAGCCACAGGCGCCGCCTGGGGTTAAGTTTTAACATGAGTTTCAGAAAGGACATTCAAACCATAGTATCTCAAAATATGAATGCTCAGGTATGACTACACTGAAAAAAACAAACTCCCATAAACTTCCAGAATGTTCCCAAGTCAGTGGGCAGCACCACAGCCAGTGACAACCAAGGGGCCTAGGCCAGGTATCCTCAAACTATGGCCTGCGGGCCACATGAGTTGATGTGAATTGTATTTGTTCCTGTTTTGTTTTTTACTTCAAATAAGATATGTGCAGTGTGCATAGGAATTTGTTCATAGTTTTTTTTTTTAAAACTATAGTCCAGCCCTCCAGCGGTCTAAGGGGCAGTGAATTGCACCCTAGCCAAAAGTTTGAGGCTAGGCCATGCTGTATATTGCAAATCTGTCTTACTCCTATGTTTTTCATTTAGATAAGTGCAATAGAATTCATTTCCATTTGCCGTATCGATGGCAATTCTTGGATGGAGGCAAATGGAAGGATTTGGACAAAATGGAGCTTATTGAAGAGGCATATAGTAATCCCAGACAAGACAGGTAGGAAATGTGTCACTCATCTCTGCTTTCTACTTGGGCTTTTGTGTGCAGTGTAGGAAGTTGTGTTTAAACATGAGTGTTTCATGGCTTGGCACTTGTAGCTCAGCAGCTAGGGTGCCGGCCATATACACCGGGGCTGGCGGGTTCAAACCTGGCCTGGGGCCCGCCAAACAACAATGACAACTGCAACGAAAAAAGTAGCTGGGCATTGTGGTGCACCTGTAGTCTCAGCTACTTGGGAGGCTGAGTCAAGAGAATTGCTTAAGCCCAAGACTTTGAAGTTGCTGTGAGCTGTAAAGCCATAGCACTCTACCGAAGGCGACATAGTGAGACTCTGTCTCAATAAAAAAATAAACAAATAAGTAAATAATCAGTGTTTCAGTTTTGATGATCTTTGTGCAGGTGCGCGCGCGCGCGCGCGCGCACACACACACACACACACACACACCCATAGGAGCCGGGTCTAGAGGTGGAAGCTCTGGACTGGAAACTGGAAGTTAGTATTTATACTAACTGGCAGTCTGGAGGCTGTGTTCTCCCACCTTCCTTTCCTTTCAAGAAGGAGCTATGGGGAAAGAAGATGGTACCAAGGCCAAGTAAATTCCTAATCAGTTGCTACTGGGATTGATCACATACATCATTATAGAAAAGCAAGAGATGATTGTTTGTGAAATTTTAGCTTTGACCTGTAAAGTCATGCAGCTGAATTGCTATTTATTGTTTAACTTTTAACAGTTATTTTTGTGTGTTCCAGTGTTTTCACTTAGTCAATTTACTTAGTCAATAGATAAGTTCCAGGTAGTCTTGTTTTCAAATATTCATCATATCTTGGATTGAACCTGCTGAAATATGCCAGGAAGAGAATTTGAGCCTACTTTTTTAGTGTCTAAAATAAATTTGCACTTAGAGTATAATTATGTGCAAATTGCTATTGGTAAAGTATGTGAGACAAATTACTTCCTTTAGGATTAAATGACTTGCATAATATCCCTAATCTTTCTATTTGAGGCAAAATTTACCCACACTGAAGTACCCAGATAACAAGTATACAGTTGAGTAAGTTTTGATAAATACATATACTTGGGTAGCCAGCATTTTGGTTGAGATACAGATCATTTATATCATTGCCAGAAAGTCTCCTCGTGTCCCCTTGCAGTCAGTCTCCACCCCCAAAAGTCATTACTGCTTTTCTGTCACCGTAGATTGGTCTTTCTAGTTCTTGAACCTTGTATCAGTGGAACCCTGTGGTATGTATTGTAGTGCCTGTCATCTTTCACTCAAATCCCCCACCTGCAAAACGGGCAAACTACAAAAACAGATATTTCCCTATAGAGGAAGTACATGTGGCCTATAAACATATGGATTTGAATTTATTGCCACTGTTTATTATATCTTTTACTATGTGACCTGTTTTGTTTATATTTCTTTTCTTCATCTCTTAATTTTTTCCTCCTCATTTGTATTTTTCCCCCCTAATCTGCTAGTTTGGAAGTATATACCAAATTTCTATTTTTTAATAGTTTTTCTAGAAATCTTAAACAGATACTTTATTTTAACAAATGTTAACTTAATAACTAAGCTTTTATCATTCTCTCAAACAATAAGAGAACCTTGAACTCCTGAATTCTGACTAGCTTCATTCAAACTTATTTACTACTTGTACAAACTTGTTTTCTTTTGTTTTTAATTTTTTGCTCTTTTTTTTAATCTTTATTTACTTTTTATTTATTTATGTATTTATTTTTATTTTTATTTTTTTTGAGACAGAGCCTCAAGCTGTCACCCTGGATAGAGTGCTGTGGTATCACAGCTCACAGCAATCTCCAATTCCTAGGCTCAAGCGAGACTCCTGCCTCCGCCTCCCAAGTAGCTGGGACTACAGGCGCCCACCACAATGCCCGGCCATTTTTTGGTTGCAGCCGTCACTGTTGTTTGGCAGACCCGAGCCGGATTCGAACCTGCCAGCTCAGGTGTACGTGGCTGGCGCCTTAGCCCATTGAGCCACAGGCGCTGAGCCTTAATCTTTATTTACTTTTTTAAAAATGAACCCCTATGTCGAGGGCTGACTTTCAGTAGATCACAGCAAGGGAGCTGCTCTGCTATGTATGAAACTCCAACCCAGAAGCAGGTCATCTATGAATGGTGCAGCACCAGGTTTGCCATAATACTTACATAAATTTGGACAGATTACTTAACCTCACTCTTAGTTTTACTATATATAGGTAGATATAATTCTACATCATAGGGTTATTTTGGAGTTATATGAGTAAATATACATAAAACACTCAGAACAGTGCCAGCCATGTACAATGTGCTGTATAATGTTGCTTTTTTTTTTTTTTTTTTGCAGTTTTTGGCTGGGGCTGGGTTTGAACCCGCCATCTCTGGCATATGGGGCCGGTGCCCTACTCCTTTGAGCCACAGGTGCTGCCCTATATTATTTTTTTTAATCCCAGAAGTTAGAATTATTATTGACTTATGTAGTCAATATTTGCAGTATTTGTTTAAGCTTACACAATTACCATTTTGTATTTGCTCACCATTCCTTTGCTCACACTTCTCTTTGTGAGTCATTTTCCTTCTTTAAGTTTGCTTGTTAGAAGTTGCTTTAGTGAGAGTCTTGTGGAAAATGTGTTTTTTGTCTCAAAGGATATTTCCTTATTCTTAAAGGATAGTTTTACTGGGTATTTTCTCTCAACTCGTCTAATATTATTTCATTGTTGTTTAGATTCCATTGCTTCTGTTTGAAGTTAGCTGTCAGTCTAGATGTGGAGGTATTAGTTTTCTAGGGCTGCCATAACAAATTACCAAGAAAATGGTGGATTAAAAACAGAAATTTATTGTCTCACAGATCTAGATAGAGGATAGCATTCCAAAATTAAGGTGTCAGGGCTCAGCGCCTGTGGCTCAAGCAGCTAAGGCCCAGCCACATGCACCTGAGCTGGTGGGTTCAAATCCAGCCTGGGCCCGCCAAACAACAATGGCTCCAACCAAAAAACAAAACAAAACAAAAAAAAAAACCAGGCACTGTGGCGGGTGCCTGTAGTCCCAGCTGCTTGGGAGGCAGAGGCAGAAGAATCACTTGAGCCCAGGAGTTGGAGGTTGCTGTGAGCTGTGATGCCATGGCACTCTACCCAGGATGACAGCTGGAGGCCCTGTCTAAAAAAAAAACAAAAAAAATTATGGTGTCAGCAGGGCTATGCTATGTCTGAAGGCTCTAGAGATAGATCTTTTCTCATCTCTTCCTGGCTTTGGTGCTTGTCAGCAGTCCTTGCTATTCTTGGTTTGTTGATGCGTTGCTCCAATCTCTGCCTCCATTGACACATGATGTTTTCTCTCATCTGTCTCTGTGTCCGTGTCCACATTTCCCTCTTCTTAAAGGATACCAAAGATTAGGAACTCCCTAATCCAGTATGATCTCATGTTAACTTAATTACATCTGCAAATACCCTATTTCAGTGATTCTCAACCTTCCTAATGCTGCGACCCTTTAATACAGTTCCTCTTGTTGTGGTGACCCCCACACATGAGAAGCGGTGTCTCGGTTCCTAAGACCCTTGGAAATAATGTGTTTTCCAAGGGTCTTAGGTGACCCCTGAAAGAGGAAAGGACTGTTTGAACCCCCCCCAAAGGACTCGTGACCTACAGGTTGAGAACCACTGCCCTATTTCTAAATATGATCACATTCACAGATACCAGGATTAGGACTTCAACATATTTTTGGGGGGACATAATTTTACCCAGTGTGGTAGGTTTCTGTTTCTCTCTGGTCCCTTTTAATATCTTGCCATTCTTTGGTGTCGTGCAGTTTCATTAAGATCTATGTGGGGATTTAGATTTATTTATTTATAATTTGTTCTTGGCCATGATTTCTTCAAGTATTCTCTGGAATTCTGATCAGACATATGTTGAAATCTTCTCACTTTATCTTTTATGTTTCCTAAATTTTCTTTCATTATCTTTCTCTGCTGTGTTCCGGAAAATTTCTTCCCCTCTGTCTCCCAGTTCACTAGTTAAGACTTTTCTGAAATGTAGTGTGTCCCACTTGTGATTTTTAAATTTCAATTATTATAAATTATTTACTTCTAAAAGTTCTGTTTTTTCTTCAAATTTAGTTGGTTCATTTTTATAGTCTCTTGATCCTTACCAATACTTTTTGATACTCAATTAAAAAATACATATGCTGGGCAGCGCCTGTGGCTTATCCAGTAGGGCGCTGGCCCCATAAACCGAAGGTGACTGATTCAAACCCGGCCTCGGCGGAACTGCAAAACAGAAAAATAGCCAGGCGTTGTGGCAGGTGCCTGTAGTCCCAGCTACTCAGGAGGCTGAGGCAAGAGAATCGCCTACGCCCAGGAGCTGGAGGTTGCTGTGAGCTATGTGACGCCACGGCACTCCACTGAGGGTGATAAAGTGAGACTGTCTTCTACAATAAAAAAAAAAAATGCTTGTAGCCTTTGGTGGTCAAATTCAATTTGTTTTTACCAACTTTTGCTCATGATGTCTTTTTTTACTTTTTTTTTGGATATATTTGATACTTTTGAGTTCATGTTTGATGAAATGTTATCTGTAGGAATTAAGTCGAAGGTGAATTCCTCCAGAGAGGATCTGTGTTTGTTCTCAGGGAATTGCTGCCTTGGGAAGAAGTTCATTTTCTCTAAGAAAATGTGATTTAACCTAAAATTTTTGTGAGGCTTGAGTGGTTTATGAGTTCTCAGTGGAATTTTTTCTGCAGGTAAATTTTCTTTCTAATTGCCTTTGCAAGGTAAGTCCTTTCCTCACCCCACTCCCTCTTTCCTAAGGGTGTATAGTCTTTTAGGGGCCTGGTTTTAGACAGCAATTATCTCTTTTGAGCTTTAACTTCCTACCTTACTCAGACCTTACTATGTTTGTTTCCTATTTCCCCTTTTCTGCTAAAAACCAGGCTCCTTGTCATTGCTTACTGACACTTCCTGTGGACAGCCACTGGCTTTAGTCTTCACTTACCTCTCCGGTTTTATACCCTCCTTTGGGTCTTTAGGCGGTACTGCATTTAGAAGGGAGCATATCCTGGCGGCTGAGCATGCAGGCTATGCAGTAACTGCTTATCTGAAACCCCAGCTTACCATCTACTAACCTCAGACAGGCTTCTTAGCCTTACTGGACTTCTGTTTTCCTACCTGTGAAGTGACGATGAGCAAAACTTCATAGAGTTGTGGAGACTTAATCTTCTAGTACACATACAGTACTTAATACAGGGTCTGGCTTACACAATAAATACATACTATATGTTAACTATTGTCTCTTTTGGCTTCTAAGGATTTGCCTTACTTTCTTTCGGTTTAGCAGTGCATTTAAATAAAAAATATTTTAGGGTGGTACCTGGGTAGGGCACCTGGCCCAGGGTCATGGGTTCAACCTGGTCCCAGCCAAACTGCAACAAAAAAATAGCCGGGCATTGTGGCAGGGGCCTGTAGACCCAGCTACTCAGGAGGCTGAGGCAAGAGAATCACCTAAGCCCAGGAGTTGGAGGTTGCTGTGAGCTGTGTGATGCCATGGCACTCTACTGAGGGCAATAAAGTGAGACTCTGTGGCTACAAAAAAAAAAGTAGGGCGGTGCCTGTGGCTCAG
>CAUYRH010015696.1:0-32472 GCA_963574655.1 Perodicticus potto | reverse complement strand
CAAATGATCTGTTCAGTCCTAACCCTGGAACCTGTGCACCCTTATTTGGAAAGAGGATCTTTGCTAATGTCATGAAGTTAAGATGAAGTCATACTGGGTTAAAGTAGACCCTAATTTAGTGACTGGTGTCCTCATAGAGGACAAAGGCTCAATGCACAGAGTTGAGAACACCACGTGAAGACACAGGGAGACCCACAGGGAAGTTGGCCGCACAACAGTGGAAACAGAGATGGAGGATGCAGCCGTAACTGAGCAACGCCAAGGACTCCTGGCAGCCTCCAGCAGGTGGAAATAGAAAGGAAGGGTCTTCCCCTGGAGCCTGGAGAGGAAGCCTGGCCTTGCTGACATCTTGATTTTGGACTCCAGCTTCCAGAACTGTAAGAGAATGCATGTCTATTGTTTTAAGCCACCAGTTGGTGGTCATTTGTTATAGTACCCTGGCAACTTAATGTAGCATTACTCTGCCTTCTGACGCCTGGAACCATTTTGCTTGCTTTATGTAAGTGGAATCGTATTTATACGTTATCTAAGTGGGATCATACGGGGCTCATTTCTTCTTTCACTCAGCATTGTGTTGGTGAGATTCACCCATGCCGTTGAATGTAGTTGTAAATCCTTCATTCTTTTCTTCTTAGTATTCTATGCACAGTACACAAAAGGGCTTTTAGATGATCTGCTGACAGCACGTGTTTTCCTATCTCACCACAAGTGTGCTGCCCATCTTTTAGTAGTGGCAGGGAGCCTTGGAGACCTTGTATAAGAACAACAGTTAGAGTCTACATTAGCTTCCTAAAGGAAGAAAACCATGTTGGGAAGTGGTGTCAGGGTCTCAAGTTCCACGTAGGAGGGACGCCAAAGTTCTCCTCCTTAGAAACATCTCAAGAAACCCTTTCATAATATCTGCCTCCTGATGCCGGCCTTTGACTGGAAAAAAAATGGTATTCAGAATTGAGAGGGAAAAGTTAATTTCAGAAAAACTGGAGAGAAAAATTGAAAGACACGTTCCTTGGCTTGCTAGCTCTTCTTTCTGTGGCTGTATAATAAAGTTCTTACCGAATTAAGTTTTCTGTGCTTTTCTGTTGCTGGTTCCATGAGGTGAATTTACATGCGATAATAAACAAATAACAAAATAAAAGTCTTCATACTTGAAAACATGGGGAGCCATTGGGGAAAATGATTATATTCCTTTGCTAGGGCCACCATAGCAAAACACCATAGACTGGTTGGCTTAGACAACCGAACTTTATTTTCTCACAATTCTGGAGCCTGACAGTCCAAGATCAAGGTGGCTGCAGGTTTGGTTTCCTCTGAGGGCTCTCTCCCTGGCTTGCAGATGGCCACCTTCTCACTGTGTCCTCACGTGGTCTCTCCTCTATGGGAACAGGTCCTTCGTGTCTCTTTTTATGTCCAAATATCCTCTTCCTAGAAGGACTTGGTCAGATTGGATTAGAACTCGCCCTAATGGCCTCATTTTAACTTAATCACCTCTTTAGTGTTCTGTCTCCAAATACAGTCGCATTCTGTGACACTGAGGGCTAGACATTGGGGGTGAAGGGGGCAATTGAGCCCATAACCATGATTCAATGCTGTTTTCAGGTTTAACTTCCATAGTCACTCTGACCTCACCATAGGGAACTTTTGCATAAGCAGGTGTCAAGACACTAAAGCCTGGCCAGAGGAGTGTTCCGGTGGGCCCCCCGACACGGAAGCTCCTCTCCTAGGCCACAGTCTCTGTGGTCTTTTTTTTTTATGTAGAGTCATTCTGATTTTAGACTGTGGAAGGAAATGCCAAGTGAATTTCTAAATCATCTTTCAAAATGAGCTTTGACACCAGTATTTTCCTATGTGTAGTTGCATTGCCCATGACTGGCAGTGATTGCCTTAGAAGGAGAAATTTTCCACTCTGAGTAACTTTCCAGGCAATCACTTTTCAGGTTCATTTTTTTCTCCCTTTCATTGAAAGTGTGCCCTTTCCAAGGATATGCCCTCAAGCTGCTCACTGTTGTTGTTTTTTCTTCCTTTTTTGGCCCAATTTATTGTGCTTTATTTTGCAGTGTGGTATAGAGAGGTTTGTTAACAGGGGCTTTCATTATCATTTATGTATGAAAGCAGATGAATAAATGCTCATTCATTCAAGGAGTCTTTGCTGAGTGCCTACACTGTACCAGGCAGTGTGCTTGGCCCCCGGAACTAGAGAGATGAGTCATGTGGGTTAAGGATCTGGCAGGGGAGACAAGAATATAGCCAGTGATTTCCCAGAAACCTTGCAGGTGTCATGATACAGTTTGTTCAAACTGGACTCCCATTTCTCTGAGAATTTCTCCTTCTGATATACAGAAATAAGACCTGGCGATGATAGGGGCCAGTGATCCTGACATCCGGCCCTAGTAGATGGGGTAAGAGGTGTGCAACTATCCCAAACTGTGTGAATCATGGTCCCTCTCCTTCGGAACTGCAGTTCAGAAATGCAGGTCAGTCTCTGCTAGTAACATGAACTAAGGACACACGAGTTTGGGAGCCATGGATGGTCTCCTGCTGCTGCTTAGAGAAACAAAGACCCAGTCTATAAATAGGGCAAGGGGATAAAACTCACAATGTGCTTGGCGTTCCAGGTCCTGTTCTGGTACCTTCTCATATGCAGCTCTTTCCCCTTACACTAGACTGTTACTACTGACATTTGGGGCCAGATAAGTCTCTGTGGTTGGGGACTGTCCTGTGTATCTGTAGCATCTCTGACCTCTACCCACCAGATGCCAGGACTCCCTCCAGTTGTAATAATCAGAAATGTCTTTAGATAATGACAAATGTCCCTTGAGCCCAGGGAGCAAAAATCACACACACACACACACACATGAACCTCTGTGCTAGGGTGAGTGAGGTTCTGTTATCTGCAACAGAAAGAGCCCAGATGGAGACCCTTCCTGGAGGAAGCTGGGCTGGTGCCAAGCATTGCCAGAAGCACAGTCTGCACAAAGGGTGTCTCAGAGAAACCAGGCTCAACTTGGGTGCTAGACCCTTGGAGAAGAAGCAAGATTGAAAGAAACATGGCAGCAACTGTTGGAAGCTACTAGAGGGAAAATTATATAATTTTAGAACAAACAGCCCCTTTACATTTGAGATAGCAAATATGGTCCTATCTCTTTTATTTAAATGAGCTGGAAACTCATCTGTCGCTTAGTGGGAATACTCACTCTTTTGGTTCCCTTTTCCACTTTGATTATCTGAAATAAACAAGTGAACTCTGGGGGCTTAGGCAACCCAGAAAGGGAATTAATTCAACTTTTAACCCCAAGGGAAAGAAAACATTGGTTCCAATGCAAAGATCTTACAACTTTATTGTTTATGAATGCCCATCAGTAAAGTCTTTTGGAGCTGTCTCTCCAATGTAAGTCTGTATTGATACATTCATTTATTTATAAATCATAGATGAGGGGGGTTATAAATAAGGACAGGTGAATTCTTTTACATTAACATATGAAGCGATATACTAATATACAAATGTTACTGAAAAACTGGGTTCTTTCCTTGCTTTATATCAGCCACAAGGAAAGAAAGTCCAGTTGGTAAGGGATTCGGGTTTTATTTCAGTGGCCAGAGAATGGAAGAAGGGAGCTTGTGTTCTAAAGGCACCTTCTCCCTGAGCAAAGGGCAAGTTAGATATGGGAAGGAGAAAGGGCGTGAGCAGATCCAGGTGAGGTTCAGACACGCAGACACAGTCCACACGTGTGCTTTTTCATACATCGCATGTACAGAAAATGCCCTCGATTTTTTTCTTAGGGGAGTTTTTTTAGTAGTATAATGATATGTTAATGAGCCAAAAGTAATTGGAAGCCACCTGCTTTAATCGGGCGACTTCCTCTGGTATGTGGCAGGGGTATGTGGCAGAGGCGACTTCCTCTGGTATGTAGCTACTTACAGCAGTTGAGCCATTGGGTGTCTTTGAGCAGCTGCGCCCATAGGTAAAGAGACTGAAGAAAAACTCAAAATTCGCCAACTGTTCTGCTGGATCCATCCTGGTAAAACTATGTTACAAAACACAGAAAATGTCGACATTTCTAAGTGACTGGAGGAGTTCATCAGTGAACAAATGGATAAACAAAATGCGGTATATCCAAACCACAGACTGTTATCTGGCTGTGAAAAGGAATGAAGTATTGATACAGTCTGTAACACAGATTAGCCTTGAAAACGTTGGGCTGAAGGAAAGAAGCCAGCCACGAAGACCACATATTGTGTGATCCCATTCATAGGAAAGGCCAACTAGGGGAGTAAGTAGGGACAGAAAGTAGATTAGTAATTAGGAATGACAGGGATACCAGGAGCTAGGAGGGTGATAGTTAAAGGTTATAGGCTTTCTTCTGAGGTGAGAAAAATGTTCTAAAATTGCCTATGGTAATAGTTGCCCATAATAAGTGAATATACTAAAAACTATTGAATTGTACACATGAATGAGTGAACGGTATGGTATGTGAACTATATTTCAACAAAACTGTTTTAAAAATTTACATTAGTAGAAGTTCTCTTTCCTCCCGTCACTTCTTGTTTTGTGCCGTGCTCCCTTCGGGAAGCACATCTCACTTTGGAGACCACAAAAGTGGCGGATCAGACCCATTCTTGCCATCACCTTCCATTGCTAAGTAGAGGCACTATTAAAAGCTGATCCCAGCGTGGCGCCAGTGGCTCAGCGAGTAGGGCGCTGGCCCCATATACCGAGGGCTGCGGGTTCAAACCCAGCCCCAGCCGAACTGCATCAAAAAATTAGACAGGCGCTGTGGCAGGCGCCTGTAGTCCCAGCTACTTGGGAGGCTGAGGCTAGAGAATTGCTTAAGCCTATGAGCTGGAGGTTGCTGTGAGCTGTGACTTCACAGCACTCTACAGTGGGTGATAGAGTGAGACTCTGTCTCTACAAAAAAAAAAAAAGAAAAAAAACTGATCTCAGGCTGCTGCTGTCAAGTGAAAATAAAAATTAATTAACAGGCGGTGCCCATAGCTCAATTGGTAGGGTGCCAGCCACCTACACTGAGGCTGGTGGGTTCAAACCCAGCCCAGGCCAGCTAAACAACAATGACAACTGCAACAAAAAAATAGCCCAGCGTTGTGGTGGGCACCTGTGATCCCAGCTACTTGGGAGGCTGAGGCAAGAGACTCACTTAAGCACAAGAGTTTGAGGTTGCTGTGAGCTGTGACGTCACAGCACTCTACCCAGGGTAACAGCTTGAGACTCTGTCTCAAAAAAAAAAAAAAAAAAGAAAGAAAAAGAAAAGAAAAATTAATTAACTTAAAAAAGTGGGTCATCCTACCACACACTCAATATGGTAATTAAAATTAAGAAGTCTTTTAACACTAAGCATCGGCAATGATGTAAAGGAATGGGGTGAAACTGGTGCACTCATACATTCTTTGCGGGAGAGTAACTTGGCATAGTCAAGTCACTATTAAAACGAAATACATGCATCCCCTAAGTCTCAGCAATTTAATTTCTTGGCATTTGCCTAGTGGAAATGCAAACATGCAGGCATCAAAAAATGTGTACTAGAATGCTTACAGCAACATTGTAACAGCCTCAAACCAGAAACAACCCAAATGTCCATCAACAGGAGAATGGGCCAATACATTGTGACCCATTTATACCATGAAATTCTATTCAGCAATGAGGGTGAATGAGATAACCTTACACACAACATATGAATGAATCTCATGAAAATAACTTGAGCAAAAAAAGCCAGATGCAAAAGAGTGACACTTTATGATTCCCTGTAGATGAAGAAAGGCAAAACTAATTTATATCATTGGAAGTCAGGCTAGTGGTTACTGCTCAGGGTGTGGGTAGCAATTCATCACAGGGCACGAGCTGGGTGTTCTGAGTTGTGGGTCATTTCTTACTCCTTGACTTATGTGGCTTCACTTTGTAAAAATCCGTCCGGTGTTATATTTTGATTTTTGCACTTCTCTTCATGAGTATTACGCTTTTAATGATATGTTTATTAAAATACAGTGAAACAATATAATAAAGTTGAGGGAGAAGGGTCTTCCAAAGTCCCTTAGCCCTGCAGTCCTCAGACCTGGGGCTGTGGACAAGTACCAGTCTGTGGCCTTGTTAGGAACCTGGGCAGGAGCTGAGCAGCCAGGGATACTTCATCTGTATTTACAGCCTCACCCCAGCACGTGAATCATTAGCTTAGCCCCACCTCCTGTCACATCAGCAGTGGCGTTAGACTCTCATAAGAGCATGAACCCTAATGTAAACTGCATGTGAGGGATCTAGGTTGCAGGCTCCTTATGGTAATCTAATGCCTGATGATCTGAGGTGCAGATGTAATGTACTTAAATCAACGTGTAACCCCACCCGCCACCCTCAGGAAAATTGTCTTCCATGAAGCCACTCCCTGGTGCCTTTCCACATCAGGGATGCACCAGAGTTTCATTTAACCAGCCCCAAAGGGATAGGAATCTAAGTTGTTTTTATTCTTTTGCTGTCACGACCAAAGCTGCAATTTAAAAACAAATGAAAACCCTTGTACAGATGTCACTTTACCCATGTGCATGTATTTAGGTGACAGAAGTCAGACATCATCATCATTCCTCTGCTTGAGACCTTCCATTGGCTTCCTGTCATATCCAGAACAATGACTAAAGTCCTTCCTGTAGCCTTCAAGGTCTCACACTCTCTGGTTTCAGGCTCCTCACAACTCCCCTCTCTCCTGGCTCACTCTCCTCCAGCCACAAACACAAGCCGCTTCTCACCTCAAGGCCTTTGCATTTGCAATTCCCTCAACTTAAGAGATCCTATGGTCCTCCCACCACTTTCTATTCAAAAGTCTTCTCAGAGAGGCCTTTCCTGACTGCCCTCTGCCACTTTTAATCCACCTTTCCTGTTCTGTTTTCTTCATAGCACTATTGCATAATTATATTTACTTTTTTCTTTGTTTGTTTTCTTTCTACTAGAACATAGTAGAAAATAATCTCCAAGAGGGTAGGGACTTAGTTTTGTTCACTGCTATATCCACAACTTCAAAAACATCACTGGTGTATACAGTAGGCGCTCCCGTATCCATGGGTTCCACATCTGTGGATTCAACCAACTGTGGATTAAAAATATACTGAATATGTATGGAATTCTTTTCCTTGTCTTTATTCCCTAAAAAATATAGTATAACACTTACTTATAACAATGTAGCATGTACATTGCGTTAGGCATTACGAGTAAACTGGAGGTGATTTAAAGTCCACAGAAGGGTGCACACAGCTCATTTTATGCTATGTCTTTTTATATCAAGGACTTGAGCATGCTTGGATTTTGGTTTCTGGGAGGTCCTGGAACCAATCCCCCATGGATACACAGGGATGACTAATAGTAGATGCTCAATAAATGTTTGTTGAAGAAAAGAAGAAATTTAAAACTTGCATCCTCCCTCATTGAGTGAGGTTCAAATGCTTCCTGGCTCATCCCTGCTTCTCAACCATCTTAGCAAAGTGATTGGCCCATGAGAGGTGTTGAGGGAATATATGTTTTGTGGGCAAATGCCTGTGTTCTCATAATCTCTATACTTATTCCTCTTTCACTCTAGATTACAATCTCTCTGAGGCCAGAGACCTCCTATCTAAGCCCCAAGTTACCTGTCACAGAGCATTGCACTTTGTACCTTGTACATTTACTGGAGTCTATGTCTCTAAAGTGGGCGGTCTCTATGCACCTCCAAGGCATGCCATCAATATTTTTAAATTACTGCTGAACCTTTCCACTTAAACATTCCATTACTGGGTTCATTATGAAGAAGGAACACACACATTAAACAACAGAATGACCACATGGGGAAGATTTGACCCTCGTTTTGATTCATTGGATGATTTTATGTCTACAGCATTAGCAACCTGCTATTTTACTGCGCCACAATAATTTTGTTGAACACAGAATCAGATCCACTTCTAACGTGATTGGGTGCTTTTTAAAGTGCCACTTTCGCCCTTTTTAAAGGATGCATCTTTGAACTAGCATTTCGGGACATCTTGTTTCAGAAAGTTGCATCTTCAGTGAAATTCAATAGCCTTGATGAGAAGCACTTTTTGGAATAAGCAAGAGAAAGAGAGGAGAGACTTTTCTTTTTTGATCCAAGGGTCACAAGAGATTGAAATCATCAAACACTTTTGCCCCCCATAAGAGAGCTAAAGACTTGAGTTTAAGCCTTTTCATTACAGCGGGAAGTGAAGAGTGGAAAGGAGAGGAGGGAAGGAATGTTGGTATTATTTAGTTAATTTCCTGCAGGAAACTCCAACCATGAGACACCAGCATGCTTGCACAGCCGCGTCCACCCGGAGCTTGGCTTCCTGCCTGGGAATCGGGGACTGGGCACGGGCACCGAGGTGATGTGGGTTCTTGTTTCATCCAGACATTCTTTTGTTAGACACAAAGCTCCGGAGGATTTGTATTCTCTCTGATTCCAGGGAAATCAAATTTAGAAACAGGACAGACAGGGAATTTTCCAGAATCTAATGACTCCCATTATAAGCCAAAGGCAAAATGTTAGTTCAGGAAGGCGTAATAATGAAGTTGTCATTAGTAGCTAGAAAATACCATTCCTGCAAATCCTGTTCTGCAAACCACGTAATGTCCGTTGGAAGGTTACAGATTGCCAATTTATTCTCCTCTTGCTGATCTGTCATATAGCGAGGGCTGGGTGTTGTTGCTGGCAGCCTGTTTGTATGAAAACAAAAGAAGATGAATAAAACTGAAATGAATCTGTGAAACATCAGAAAACAACATGCAAGGGTGAATGTCTTAAAAGGTGCAGATTGCAAGGGATAGAGGAGGGTTTCTCATCCATGGCGGTCCTAAGCATGCACCCATTTTCAAAGAAAAAAACTGTTATCCCTCCCAACAAAAGAATCCATTTGCTATAAGAAATGAAAGCCTTTTTGCTAAATGGCTATAACCTGCAAATCATCATGCACAAAGAGAAATTTTATCTTTGCAACTGATAAAGTATTTTAAGATTACCATGGAAAATACGAAATCTTAAAATCTGGTGGAAATTGCAGACACCAGGTTAGGAAATACCGTGTTGAAGATCTGGCTTCTGTCAACTTCAGCTTCTATCATTTGGTCATTGGCTTATAACTGACATTTTTAGCATAAGCCTAGAAGTATGTTAACTATTAGTTAGAGGTAAAAGGGAAAATGCATACAAATTTGGTGGATTTCTTTAATATGACTTTGCTTCTATTTCTGTGAGCCACGGAATACCAGGTTTTATGGGCATATCTTTCCCCTTAGAAATGGTTTATTGAGTTAGTATTACAGGTTAAAGTCTTCAATTAACCAGAACACTCAAAGATGCATGGGGTCCTAACTGGAATTCTGGTACGCAAACTCTAAAGACAGAGAGTGAAGGTCTTTAAAGACCTCTAAAGACCAAGGGTAAAAACACCACTAAAAGGCATAGAAGCAGTGATGTGCTGGAGTTGCTATTACTGAAGCATGAAAGCTAATTATTCAATAATCTGGAATTTTGTAAGTTAATTGTTAAAGTGAAGATAGCTTGAGATCTGCTGTTTTGGGAATATTTACACCATTGACATTGGCACACACTACATACCTTGACTTTTTTTTTTTTTTTTTTGAGAGAGAGAATAATTTTATCTCCCTACATACAATGGTTTTTAGAGGCATGCAAAACTAGTCCTTCAGGAGCTGTCAAGGTAAGCCTGGGATTCCAGGGCAATTGAGAAGCATATAGTACTCAAAAGCATTGGCCTTGGAATTAGGCAGACAATGTTTCTAATCCTAAATTGTCACTTATAGATTTATGACCTTGGTCCAAAATTATTTATCATTTATAAAGTAAAATAAGGGTGCCATTTCATATGTTTCTGATAATGAAGTAAAACAAAGTGTATATAATCATAACCTCCCCTAAAAATAGTCCTTGGCACATGGTAACCACATACCAGATACATACATGTTGAATCCATTCTAGGCACACACTGTTACCTCGTAGACCTTCCAAGCCACTTCTTATACAGTTCTGATCACTCCTGAGCTCTGTATTTCTGATGATTGCCCTGGTATTTAAGTTCCTGTTTGCCTGTTTGGGCTCTCACTCAAGCTTGGACTCTCTCTCAATCTCTCGAATACACACCATGTGTGTGTGTGCACGTGTGTGTGTGTGTGTGTGTGTGTGTCTTTCTCTTGGAGTCTTCTAGTGCTAAACTCGAAGGTTCCAGGGTGTAGGGTTGTGCAACAGTTGCATTCTTCTGTAATTAATATGTTGAACAAGTCAGAACTAGTGAAATAATCAAACACTATTGTATATTTCTCTCTCAATATTCCTTTAAAAACTAAGTCAGTGAGGTGAAGGCTATGTTAACCGGTTTGATGTAAGCATTCCAAATTGTATATAAAATCAGCACATGATACCCCATAAATGCATTATTAATGTACATAGTTATTATTTAATAAAAAAAATTAAGAGAAAAAAAATTCAGTAGGGATATAAAATATTTGAAAAAAAAAGTGATTCAGTTAACAGCCTGGCAGTTCCTCAAAAGGTTAAATATATAGTTATCATATGACCCAGAAATTCTACACGTATATGAAAAGAAATGATGGCCTGGCATGGTGGTTCACACCTGTAATTCTAGCACTCCGGGAAGCCACATTGGGAGGATTGCTTGTGGGTAGGAGTTCAAGACCAGCCTGAGCAAGAGTGAGATTCCATCTCTTTTTTTTACATAAATAAATAAATTTTTTAAAAAAGAAATGGAAATTCATGTTCAAACAAATACTCCTAATCCAATGTTCATAGCAACATTGTTTGTAATAGCCAGAAAGTAGAAACAATACAAATGTCCATCAACTGTTGAATGGATAAACAAATAGTAGTGTATCCTTGCATGGATCTCCATCTTCCGTCTCATGGAAGCTGGATTATTACTTGGCTGGAAAAATGAATGAAGTAATGATTCATGATGTAATATCGATGAGCCTTGACGACATTACGCTAAGTGAAAAAGCTAGTAGCAAAATACCACATAGCGTATGAGTCCATTTAATGAAATGCCCAGAATAAGCAAATCTATAGAGATAGAAAGTAGATTAGTGGTTACTAGTGTTGATGAGGGAAACGGGGTGATTGCTATTGAGCATGGGCTTTCTTTGGGGGGCAATAAAAATGTAAAATTGGTAAAATTGTTTGTGGCAATGCTTGCATTAGATTTGGGGTGAAGGAGGTAGAATCTTTACTCCCTGCCTAAGAGGAGAGGACTAACATAGTACTTCCCCCAAGAAGTCTCCTCATAATCTCTCCCATACTCTGGGGGTGTAGCTCAGAGATAGAGCATTTGACTGTATGATCTCTCATATACTCTGACCCTTTTTACATCTTTGATATAATAGGGGGACTCAATGCACCAACTTATTCTTGCAGACTTCCTATATAAATTCTGTGACCCCTTAAACATGAGGTACTCGAACGTCTGGGCATGGTATCTACAAAGGCCATGCTTCCTTGTCACCTGGCCAGGTTCCTCAGGGCACAGCCTTATTCAGCGGCTGCACTGTAGACCACTGTGGGACCAAGGAGACCCTGCTACCTTCTTGAAAAGTTAGCCACAGAGGTACTTGGGCTAGCCTGGGCTTTTCATGGGAGCAGGTAAGCAAACAAGGAGAAAAGCAAATGTATTCCTCTATTCAGCTGTCAACCGTGAACCTCAGCACAGAAGTTTAGCAGGTAAGGGATTTAGTCCTCAAATCTAGGGTGCAGGACATGTCACAACACTTCATTTCTCAAAATCACGTGTGATATGCTCCCACCACTCCCCACCCCAAATCTCTTCTGGCTGGTGGGAGACAGATGTCTGGAGTTAGTGAGGCCAGAAACCGGAGCAGGAGGCAGCTGTTGTGTCTTGCTGCTCCTTAGAGTTACTGCGGTCCCTTTGTGCCATGTCTGCTAAGCAGGGTCTCCACCACCCTCCTCCTGGATACTGCTCTGCAGGTGAGCCCAGAGACACCCTGGCAGGAGCATGGTCCCCATGGCACATGAGCATGGCATCCCACAGCCACCCCACATCTGGGATGCCCTTCAGGGCATTAGTCTCTGGCACCCCATCTCTAAACTTTTCCCTCCTTTGCTGGTCAAAATCTCTTTCCTTCTCTCTCTCTCTCATTCTCTCTGTCTCTCTCTCTAGCCTGATGTAACTAAACTGAATCTTAACTTGGGTCCCTCTGACTCCCAAACCTGTGCTCGTAGTTTCTAAGAGTTGTTGCAGGTCAGGTTACAGAGCAGAAAATGGAAGGCAAAGGTTACTGGTTAAATATTTCTTTTATAGACAAGAAACATTCCTGGAAAAGACTGAAATGCAGAAAGGGACCTGCCGCATCTGAAAATCCGTCCAAGGCAGAGAGGCACCCCTGAGGTCACACTCTGTCATCCACACCCTGGTGCTTTGCTCTATGACAAAAATACTCCTTTTGGAAACAGTCTTTTTGTACTTTTCTACTATAGAAAAAAAAAAAACACCCTTTAGCAAAAACCAAAATAGTAATTTTCTGTGGAGTGGATAATCACTCACTCCAGTAAACTAAAACAACATACTGTGGCTAGAACAGGAGAAATGTGAAAAATCTTTTGCTTTGTTTCTCTCTCTCTATAAAAACTGCACACGTGTGTCTGTGTGTACACACTATATGAACATAATTTCCAGTTCCCTAACTTATATATTTAAGAGCCATTCACGCTCTGACCAGCTACATATTGCAAGGCTGAATTTTCAGAGACCAGAGCAGAGATGAATAGAATCAGTTTCTGTAACTATTGTTCATAATCTTTCGTTTTGAAAAATCACATCCCGTAAAACTTTTAAACAATATGCCATTGTCAAGGCAGGAGAGGGGATGATTAAGAGAAAGGAGAGGAGGCGGAGGAACGGCTGAGGCCTCACGCTGCCTAGAATACCCCTCCCAGCATCTATCTTTCTGTAACAGAGGTCAGAGCAACAGATTTTCACTGAAGCTACAACCTGCCAGACTCTCTGCTAGATGCTGGAGATGCAAAAATGAGTAAGTCGATCTGTTTCAAAGGCTTATCGTGATGGGACGTGTCAGAATGAACACTTAAGGAAAATTTTAAAAACACAAAAAAGCTCTTCTTAAGGAAGAGCTTTCGAGGGGCAGTGTAACATACATAGGAATCAGACTATCATCCCGTCAGGGTTCACGTCCCACTTCCAGTACTGAGGTGACCGCTCTGTGTTTAGTGCCTGCATCTGAAGATAAGAATAATATCCATGTCCTGGAGTTGGGTTGGATTAGAGAGGGCAGTGCACATCAAATTCTGACCACAGTGCTGGGCATGTGGTAAGTGCTCACTACATCATATAAAAATAAAGCAGAGTAGGGGGCTAAAGAGAGCTGGGTTGGAGAGCTTATTCTGGAAAGGGCAGTTGGAAAGACCTCTCCAAAGAGCAACCTGAATGAGGTGATGGAAAGAGCTAGGAGGAAAGTGTCTTTCAATCCAGGGGACAGGAGGTGCAAAGGCATGATCGAGGAGGAACAAAGGCACGATCGAGGAGGAACAAAGGCATGATCGAGGAGGAACAACACAGTGTGGCCGGAGTGGAGAGAAGAAGGGGCTGAGTGAGCTGGCAGATGTTGATGCGGTAGGCAAGCCGAGGACCTGAGAACTGAGTGACTCGCCTAATAGGATGGAATACAACAATGGTAATAGATACGGTTATTTTATATTTACTATGTGTCAGGCCTTTTGCAAAGTGCTTTCTAATTCACAGTTACTCACAGAAGTAGGGACTATTGTTATCCCCATTTTACAGATGAGGAAACTGTGATGCCTGTGATGGAACCAGGGTTCAACCTCAGGTCCAGTTTCCAAGAGTTACACAAGTCACTGTGTCCTAACAGCCAACATGGGTCTCCCATCTTCCTGGGTAAAGTAGATAAGAGTGACACCAGGGCTCATGAGAAATTAGCTTCCTGACTTCCTCCACTGACTTACTTGTCCTTGTGACCTTTTAGTTTGGCTCCTTACTGAGCTGAAGAGGTGTGGTAGGGGTCAGTCTATTACTTTTCTCTGTTCACGGTCTTAATATTCCCCACAAATACATCATCTTTAATGAAAAGTATAGCAACTTAGACATGTGATATTGTGCATTGTTACTACAAATGGCAAAGACCCACATGACTGGTTTCTATTGTTTTTTTTAAAAGATTCAACAGTGATTGATGGTAGTTGTCCTTGCTTTTGTGTTCAAATCAATTATAAATGGCCTAGAAGTTGGATAATGTTTCCCTATACTACTGGTTAGCTTTGGTACCTTTCTGATATTTCCATGCATTTTAATAACATATTGATTTGGATAGTTATTCAATTTCTAGTACTGACTTATGAAGTGTCTTATAGGTAACGAATAGCTAATACAGCACCACCAACTCAGAAAAGACATGGCATCAGCTGAAGAGAAGTAAAGCCTCAAAGCACCTCATAGTAAGCTAAATTTTCAAAGGCCAACATTTTGCTTTGTTCTTCAGCTTGTATAAGAATATAGCTTTTATTTTAATAGTATTATATGGCTTTTAGAAATGATTTATAATAACATTTTTAAATACTGTAATATGTGAAATACCATAAAACCAAACATTTCACATAGAATATACACATGTAAAAAGTCAGAACGGACAGGCATAGAACTTTAACACATGATTGATTATGGACCTACTATTTCTACCAAGCACTAGATAAAGAGAAATAAGATATGGCAAGAACAAATTGGGCATAGGAAACAAAGATAGAGATTTTCCATTTTCTGACATGGAGAGCTCAAAATGTCCAATACCACTTGGCCTATATTGAGTCATGATGGCTACTTAATACCATGCTGTTTCATTTGAGAAAAAGACGTAACAGGGCTAAGGGAACTTAAAACTATTACACTAAGGGCTAACATTTTGGAGTGCTTTGCTACGCCAGGTACTCTTAAAAGTATTTTAAATGTATGGCCTGAACCCTTACAATAACTTTGAGAAGTAGATAGTATTATTAGTGTCATTTTGCAGATGGGAACAACATGCAATATGAGACTGAGTGACTTGTGAGTATACAAATGATGGAACAAGTAAATGGCTGAGTAGGGATTTGAATGTAGACAGTCTGACTCCAACACCCAGGTTCTCAACTATTGCATTCTAGTGTCTCTCAACAGTAACAACATAATAATTAATATCATCATTTTTAAGCTCTTAGCATAGACAAGCCTTCATTGTTGAAACATCTTTGATCTCATTGACTCCTTCCAACAACCCAATGTAGTTGGGTTGCTAACCCAGTTTTGTAGGTGAGGAACTTAGAACTTTAAGGAGCTTAGATTTACCTTGCTCATTTCCACTTTCCTCTCCCCACTGAGTTGTCAGTCTGAGGAGACAGAAATAGGATAAACGCTTGAGAACACAGAATCTCAAGACTGAAAGGGAATTAAAAACAACTAAACCCAATCCTGATATGAAGATTTACCCTCTTTTCCACTATCTCTGGGCTTGAACTTCTTACTAATGAGGCTGCTCCTTCTACACATTTCTCTCTGGATGGAAAAGTTGAATTCTGTTTCAGATGTTAAAAGGACAACCTTTCCTCATTTTAAAGAAGCTGAGGTAAAACAAGATGAAGCCATTTATTAAGAGGAATCCATGGGAAAGAGTTAAAGAGCTATGGAAGTTCAAGACTATCCTCAAAGCTATTATTTTCCAAACCATAGGAAGCTGAAGGGTGAAAAGTTGGAGATATAGTTCAACAATAAAAATTATAGGAAAAATGACTAGTAAAGATAACCCTGTTCCCTGTCAAGAGCATAAAGCATTTTATAGCCAGACCTGGAAATAGCATGTTATACATATATGGTGCAATCTAATTGCAAAGGTGTCTGGGAAATATAATCTTCCTATGTGCCTAGGAAAAAGAAAATAAAGCAGATTTGAAAAATGTATGCTATTTCTGTTCCCAATTACAATGACTTTCTACCATTCTATCTCTAGATTTCCACTTAATAATTGAAGGGGCAAATACGGAAATGAGCCAAGTGAACAACAGTAAAACCTCTATAGTTGACCACCTCCCTACATTGATCACTTCTTTAAGTTGACCTAATTTTCATAGACCAGACATGCACCACATGTATGTATCAGTACAGTGGGCCTAGTTCCTTACGTTTACCATCCCCATATATTGACCAGTTTGTTACAGTCCTTTGGGCATATAGAGGGTCTACTGTATATCCTTGACAGCTAACACTACTCCTAACCTATTGTAAGAGGGCATTTGTTGAATGACTGGATGATTTAAACTCTCGAATTTGAACATGACAGGTCTAATACCCTGTAAGTCTACAACATGAAAACAGGAAAAGAAATTCCTCCTGATCTGGCTTCCCACCAACTTCCATTTCTTCCCAACACTTTTATGGTTAAAAGTTACTTTAAAGATTATAGAATGGAGGAATTAATTCTAGAACATAAGACCAGTGGCTTAGTCTTGATTTGACACTTTCTAGGTATGTGGTCTTTAAGCAAAGGCCTTCACATCAACAGACCTCAGATTTCTCATCTATAAGTGGTTGTGAAAATAAGTATGTGGAGACTAGCTAGGTGCTTACCTAACCATTCTCTCAACTGCTTATTGGAGAACAGAGCCCCAGTTCATTGTAGGTGACAACAGGCCCACCCCCAGGGGATTAGTTAGGATTGGTTTAAGCCAAGGATGGGAATTCTTTTCTTTTTGACATGAATTAGTCTGAAAATAGGCTTGTGATTAGGTTACAGCCAATGGGATTAAGAAGAAGTCTGCTGAAGGCTACCAGGAAAAGTTTGTCCTCCCTGAATAAAAGAGAAAGCTTCATGAGAAAGTGTTTTGTCCCTATCTACTTCCTTCTTAGGAAACTGTGTGGTGAAACTGTGATATTTGGAGTTGCAGCAGTTTGCCCTCACCTTCAGAAAAGAAATTACACACACACTGGAGATCTAGCATGGAGAAATTAAAAGAGCCAGGTCCTCATTGAAACAACCTTGAGACAACCTAGTTCCAGTCCTAGGGTTACATGAAAAATGTGCACTTTTATTGTTTAAGCCACTTTATTTGTGTATCCTGTTACTTGCAGCCAAGCACATTCCAAACTGACACAAAGCAGATGATTTTTAGAGGTCTTTCCAGCTCCAGAATTGTCAGAGTCCTAAATAACGTTTCAAAAGAAAAAAAAAAAGTGGTAAATGTCCTGAAATATATGAATGAATAGGAAAAATTTTTTAAATGGGGGGAAGAAACAACTAAAGGTAACTAAATCCAGATAGATCAGCCAGATGACAAGCATGGCATAAAGAGCTTAAATGCAAATTGGAATGCCCATAGAAACAGGAAATTGGGCCAGATTCCTATGGAGGAGGGAAAAGATCTGGTGAGAATAAATATAACCTGAACAAATGTGCAACTTTATCAAGAAACAAATGACCATTAAAAAACCTTTTCAAATTATATTCATTCAAAGTAAATACTGTCTTTTGATAGGCAAGAAGTATTACAGATGACTTGAAAATAATCCCTTTCATCTCAATCTTCCATGTTTATGGTTGTAACTATTATCTTTCCAGAAAACTGCCTTTGGTCAGATGATTAGAACAAGTTGAAAGTCAAACCAGAGTAGAGAATAAAAGAGTTGAAGACTGTCTTATAGAGAACAGTTATTCACTGCCTCTGATTCTGTAATTTGCATTCATCTTTTTTGTTGAAAATGTATTGAGCATTGTCTGGCACAGTATCTGGTATTCATAAGGTACTGCGTAAATATTGGTTGAGTCTGATTTTGTATACATATTTTAAGTGACTCTGCTCTATTTAGAGCAATAACAACCTGAAGGGCACTAGTCAGCAATGAACAAACAAGAATACTTTGGGATCTTCCAGAAAGGACACGATGACCTCTGGTACCACTTTGAACCATAGATCAAATCTAGAACCCAGGTATTTGGGCACCATAGAGAAGGTCATAATAAAAATGACCAATGTTTCTTGAACTTGCACCTTGTACCAACCATAGTACATTCACTTTCTCCTTTAATCCTCATGAAGTCCTATGAAAAGGGAACCTCTATAATCTCCATTTTACTAATTGAGACACTGAGAATTAGGTTCAGTAGCCTCACCAAGGTCACTCAGTCTAGAAAATGGCAGAACTCAAGCCAAATTCTGACTCAAAAATTCTACTGTCTACCACTATACTATATGGCCTCTCAGAAAATGAAAAAGAAGAGTGGACTCCATACCAGCCAAGGCTCGAAGAAAGTTGTTTCTCTGATAGACAAGATCACAAAAGTGTAGCCTAAGAGAAAGATCAGGAAATCAAGCAAAATCTACGCTGGAGAAACAAGAGAATTAGGCAAGGAGATGACTCAGCATGAAGCTGGGATTAAAAAAAAAAAAACAACAGGAGAAACTAAAACTAAAAAAAACTAAAGGCAAAACTAAAAAAAAGAAGTAAAATACAGATTTCTAAAGTAATCAGGAGAGAAAAAGAACTGGACAAAGATCAGTGGAATTTAGCTATCCAATGTACCTGGATTCTCTGGTAGCACAGGAAATCTCAAAACAAGTTTTTGCCCTCCATCCTGGATCCTTCCTAATTCAGCTTTTTTGATATCTGATGGATCGCTCGTTCTGCAAAAAGCAAACCATTTGATGAATCCTCCGCTTGCCTTGTTAGCAATTTCTCCTTTTGGAAGATCCAGGGAACGGTGATGAGGGACACATGACCGGCTGGAGACTGTGCTGATGAGCTCAGATTTTCAAAGGGCATGTACAAGAAGAGGAAATGAGGGGCACGCAATCAAGACCAAAGGCACACGTTCTAGCACAGCCCTGCAAGAGTAAAGTCCAGGAGGCTAAAGCTCTGATCTCTGAGGCTTATGAAAAATGCTAAGCCCAACAAGAAGGGATTCTTTCCATTTATTCAGAGAATAAACTGAAAGACCTGCTGCTTGGGGCTGAAAACGTAATGCTAATAGATGTTAAAAAGGAATATAAGCAACAAATAAAAACAGGTGGCAAAATTAAATTAGCGTGTTTTTCTGGCAAAGAAACTAAGGACAAAAACGTGAATGCGATCTAGGAGGACCACAGGACATGGTCCAGAAACCCTGGGCTGGCAACGGCAGACCTGTTATCACCCCTGGGTGGGGACTCCGGAGAGAGAAATTACCAGCACTGGGAAGGAGAGAAGGTCATATAAAGCCCAGGAAGTTTAGAGGAGCAGTAACCTTCTGCAGAAAGACATGGCAAGCCTAAGGCTACCTGGCCGGAATCAAGCCAAGGGCACAAACCCTGACCTTCTCTCATCCATTCCTCCAGTTCCCTGCCAGGGCGCCCTCTGGGCTAAACCCAGCTGGGATCCAGAAGGCTCTCAGACCTTCAGCGCAGAACAGACAGGAAAGCCTCCCATGGCAGAGAGAAGGGCACAGGGCAAAGTGAATGTAGAGGATACACACACGAGACAGCTGGCACCCTGCCTCGACGACTTGGTGCTTCTAAACCTACCACATAAAGTGGGAGCTAAATACTAACCAGAACACATCTTTAAAGCGGGGATTCTTCCCAACATTTCCCTGGCCCTAACTACTTCTCTTTCTTCTCCAATTCTGCAAATATTTCTGGTACAAAATGCCTTCTTTCTACGTTTTTGCAATGAAACAAGATTTAGAAGCTTCTCTAGGTTCTAAAGAGGTGAGAAAAACCACATGTCCCATTACCTAAAGGTCAACAGCAGAGACCACTGATGCCAGAGCTTCATGTTACCCTTCTATTTTGTAGCTTTGATACTGGGAAGCAGCTGTCCAGCCAGGGACTATATTTCCCAGGTTCCCATTCTTCTCGATGGAGGTCAGGTGACTACTCCTGGCAAATAGAAAGAGAGCAAAAGTGATGTGTATCTCTGCAGAACCAAGGTGGCTGTTAAGTATGTGATATAACCTCCTGCTCACCTTTCCACAGTGACATGGGTCATATGTGAAGATGGTGGTGTCAGAAGGTAGAAAGATCCTAATCCCTGAATTACCACCTGCAAGAAAGCCACTCAGGAGAGAAGTGCTTGATCAGGAATACCTACATTTCGAAGATGAGAAGTAAACTTATTTTGTTAAGTAGCTGGTTGTTTGTTTTGGCAGTTAGCCTATCCTGACTAAAGTAAAGACTTGTACCCTGAAGTTAATTCCTGCAATCTCACTTTCAAATTCCCCACCCTTGGCTTCAAATTGTAGTAGCTGAAATAAAAGACTAGGGTAGAAAATTATCTACTTAGCTGCTCACCCAAGATTTTGATGTTCACATATTATGTGTAGGAAACATTTGCACCGAAGCCTTTGTTGTTAAAAGATGTGCAAATTATTTTCTTTTTGTTAAATTGCAGTTTGAGGCAGTCCTGGAATCATAAAAAGAATATGGTGTTTGGACAACTTCAGTCCAAGTTCCATCACTTGCTTTGTTGCCTGATCTTGAACTGATCCTATCAGCTCTCTTTGCTGTCAAATAAGGATATTAATAATGCTTCCCTGTCAGGTTGTTGTGAGGATCAAACAAGATAAGGGATATGAAAACATTTTGTTCACTAGAAAGCTTTAGACGAAATTAGTTCTCGTCTCCACTAAAGGGAAGTCAAGTTGCATTTGCCTTTTGAAATCATTCTCTCGGGTCACGGGGCTGTCGAGTCAAGGCCCACCCCCTGCCTTTTCTCTCAGATGGTGGGGTTCGCTTCATTCCACTGTCTCTCACCTCTATTAACAGGAAAGCAGTTCTTGTTATTGTTTGGAATTTTTGCAATTTGAGATTTGCCCAAGGAAGAATGATTTTAAAAAACAGATCCGAAAACAAATTAATAGAAATAACTTCTGTACATTTTGGTGTCATGGTTTACAGTAAAGCTCATTCTTTGCCCCGGGCTGTAGTTTTGCACTGAAGTTGTCGAGTTTCTCATATCTACGCGCGCACACACAAACACGTGTACACACGAGCCCATATCCAATGCCCTGTTTACTACTCCAAATAGAGTATGGATTTTTTTGCATTTTAATTTCCTCTATATTTATAAGTAAGATTTTTTTAGATCACTTTTTTATTTTAACTCAAGACACAAATAGTGAATATAATCCAATTCTCTTGTTTTATAAATGAGGAAACAGAAGCCCACAGATATTTCATGACCCACTTTAAAAATCACCTCCTCCAATAAACTAAGTTTTTGCTTTTCCCTCACAGGCTGAGTGGAGCAACCTTCCTCTATCACACAAATTGTTGGCAATAGACAGAACTGGGTTCTGAAGTCCTTATAGGGAGGAACCAAGTCTTCTCTGCATCTCATGGAGGGATGACCTCTGACCTCCATGTAAATCCCAGGTTGTCTTCTGCTTTCTTCTCATTAGTCAAAACTGTGTCACCTTGGCTCCTCCAGCTTCAAGGGACACTGGGGAAGAGAATAGTTAGCTGAGCACATTGCCTCCCCAGATGAAACCAGGGTTCTATGAACAAGGAAGGGGCTATGGATATTGAGTTGGCTACTCACAGTATCGGCTGTAAGAGCTCAATGAATATTCATAGACTGAATGTCAGCATTAGGCATTCAAGGTTATTTGAGTAAACTAAGATTACCATAGTGGTAGACCAGGGGCTAGGACTTAGGTGTGCTGAGCTTCAGCCTAAAGCTCTTTCTACAATCTATTACTATCTCAATATCGTCAATTCAGTAATATGTTCTGCATTCTTTTTAAGAATCACTATACTCTCTCTGCATATCTGAATTCCTCTAAAAGATATATAACCCATCCTGATGGGGGTTTTCTCGCCAATTCCTCTGTAGCATTTACCCAAATGCCTTAGTAATAGGAATGTGACATTGATGGGAATGTAATAAATGTAAGATCTTGGGGAGGTTGTGGGGTTTCCCAGTTTTTGACTTTACTTACTTCCAGACTCCAATTTATTATGACAGGTAACTCTATCTCACCCGACATTATAGAGTTATTAATAACCTGCCCTGCTGAATAAATCAGAGACCCTAAAAAAATGTGGAGTAAGCATTTGTTATGCACATATGGGATTTACCAAGTTTCCGCATTTGAAGGTCTAATATTAGGATTCACATGTAGTGCAAGGCTTTGCAGAGGAAAAGGCATTTCATGTCTTCTCGGCTTTGAAAACAGAGTATACTTTGCATGCAAAAAAAGTCTATGTGAGTACAGTGATTTTTAATAAATTACCAAGAAACGAGGGTTTATTAAACGATAAGAAATACATTGCCAGGATAATTTCAAAAGCAGAAAATAAAATTGGGTGCAAGGATTTACAAGGACGAGTGGATCAAGAGTAAGTAGGCTGCATGTTAGCCTGGGCTCTGCCTGTAATTAGCAGTGTGACCTTATGGAACCTCAACATTTGGAACCTTCCGTTCTGTCACCTGGAAAAAGAAAGGGTTGTGCCAGTTGATCTCAAATCGGTTCATGTCTAAATTTAGTGCTTCTGCATCTTATGCACTGAGACCAAGGGAGTTAATTTATGGAGTTATGTGATGGGCAAATCCTGGAAAGAGGATCTTAACCTTTGGTCTGTGTTACCCTTAGATTTAAGGCTGATCATATTTAACATTGACTTACAATAGAATTATTATTCTTTTGGCACATTGCTATTTGTTTGCAATTCACAGACCTGCAATCATTGGGAGCAGACCCTCTTAAATTCTATTCTATTCACTGGCTATTTTATTACAAATATTTGTCCACATTTCCACAGTCTTCATAACTATGGTTTTGACAGGTCGAAAGAGAGCCAGGAGCTCCGGGGAGCTGATGGTTTTAAGACAGAATTGTCACTGGTATCAAAAGCTACATGGCACATTCAAGAAATGTTAAATACTGAAGTGGATTCCTTGAATCTAGCCATTGAGCCATTGGGAAGGTCACTGGGGAGGCTGACAGCAGCAGCTTGAGAAGAATGGTAGGTTTGAAAACCAAACTGCAGTGAAATTATCAAGAAAGAAGTAGAAAGAAGTTCTTGGGAGGTGTCTGTGGCTCAAAAGAGTAGGGTGCTGGCCCCATATGCTGGAGGTGGCGGGTTCAAACCCAGCCCTGACCAAAAACGGCAAAAAAAAAAAAAAAAAGAAGTAGAAGTTCTTTTTAAAAAGTCTTTTTCTAATATACCTATATAATCTCCCATAACTCAGACCTTTGATCTGGCTGAAAAACACTAATCAGCTGGGGGCAGACATTATTTATTGTTTGATGATGACTTAACTTTGCCAAGTAAGTTAGCATGTGTCCCCCTACTCAGCCCCTAGAAAACAAAACAAGGAAGATAGCTAGTTTAAAATAAATAGTATTGGGTGGCGCCTGTGGCTCAAAGGAGTAGGGCACCAGCCCCATATACCAGAGGTGGCGGGTTCAAACCCAGCCCCAGCCAAAACTGCAAAAAAAGAAGAAAAAATGGTATCTATGATAAAGACAGTAGTTTTTCCAAGCATTATCCTTTCTTGCCTTCTCTTTTAAGAGAACTCTGATTTTAGATGAGCCAGCAATAAGGTCAGCTAAAAGTCTACTTTCCCCAGCCTCCCTTTCAATTAGGGAGAAATAAGTAGAAATCTTTGGGTGGGGCTTTTCAAAGAGTTACTTTAGGAAGACTAACTTAGCAGGGTGGTACCTCCAGTTTTTCCTATGCCCTTTCTTTTCTTCCTGTCTGGAAAGAGGATGTGATGGCTGGACCTCCAGGAGCCATATTGGGCCCATGGAGCTACTTGGAGGATGGAAGTTATATGCTGAGAATGGCAAAGCAGAAATACAACTCTGTCCTTAATACTATCACCAAGATACCATAAGTTTCTGAAGGGTTTACCTATAGAATTCTTGTATGTGAGAGAATAAATCCCTATTTGATTGTACTTGAGTCTCTGCTATTAGCAGCTGAACACTAGTCCTAACTGAGATGTCATCTTACCCATCTGGCTATGAATTACTATTCTGTTCAGGTCTGGGCTTCTCTACAAACCGCTGCTGTAACATTGCCATATTAAGAGCACTGGAAAAGCTGGCTGCTTTAGACATAGCCTTACCTGGTTCTGATGCTCAAAATTCCTAGCATAGTGGCCAGAGCCTTGTTTCCACTCAAGATCAGGTTTAAGTTGCAAATAACCTTTAGAGAGATGTTTCATGGACTAAAATTTATTTTCAGAGCCTGTCCTGGGCTTTGACTAGGGTGGGGCAGAAAAATGATATGAATAACTATTGGGGATGAAGAGAAATTAAAAGGTGAGGAGCCCCTGGCAGAGTAAGGCAGCCAGGCAGCCAGGCACTGGGCCCAGAAGACAGATTCACACCACCTTCTTAAGTTTGCCTTAGGGTTGGCCCAAGTAAGGGGTCAATAGTAAAGTAACTAACACGTACAGGGTACTTACATTATTTCCTTTAATCCTCACAACATCCTTGTACAGTTGGGTAGTATTGTTATTCTCCTCCCCCATTTTACAGATGAGGAAACTGAGGCATAGAGGGGTTAGGCAAATGGAAGATGTGAAATTTGAACAAAGCCTTAGCTCTAGATAATTTTTAAAATTAATAATAGCAGTCAACCTGTATCAAGCACTTACCACGTACCAAACATTTTACATGTATTAACTTTTCTCTGTGAGGTAGGTACTACTTATGTACCCATTTTCTCTAAGAAGAAACTGAGGCAAAGAGAAGTTAAGGAACTCACCAACAGTCCAAGCAATGGGAGAGTTGCAATTTAATCCCAACTATATCTCACTCCAGAGTTAATAAATATTGAGGGAAGTTATTTTTTCTTTACTTTTTCAAGGCGTTTTGATTTTTTTTTTTTTTTTTTTTTTTGCAGTTCTTCAGGGACCGGGTTTGAACCCGTCACCCTCAGTATGTGAAGCCGGTGTCCTCCTCACTGAGCCACAGGCGCCGCCCAAGGCATCTCGATTTTTAATCTACTAAAAAGCCAGACTATAACAGGGCCTAGTATTCCAATGCTCTATTCGCTGTTATGAGCAAACACTAAAAATCCACTCCCAACGGCACTAACGACGCTCCTGAGGCCGTGATACCCATTCTCCTTACTTTACAAATTTGGAAGCAAGAGCTCATGTGACTTGCTCAGCTACAATAAAGGAATCAAAGTAACAGCCCCTAGGGGAAAAAGCGGACCCACTACTTGATTCTGCTGGGTGAGATGGAGGCAGCTCCTCTGCATAATTCTGAGCCTGTAAAGGTCTCAAATACTTGGGTTTTGGGGTTTTTTTTTTTTTTTGCGATTTTTGGCCGGGGGTAGGTTTGAACTCGCCACCTCTAGCATATGGGGTCAGCGCCTTACTCCTTTGAGCCACAGGCGCCGCCCACAAAGACCTAAGATTTAAAGAAGAAATGTTCAAGATGAAACTTTCTCTCTCCTCCTTTGGACTAAAGGTTCACTGTTCACTCCTGCGGAATTCCATCACCGCAGCAGATCGCCGGGAACGACGTCCAGGTGCCGGGACTCGGGAGCGGGGGCTCCAGGTGCGGGGACCGCACTGAGACCGCGCGGGGGATCCCGCTGACCCCGAGCAAACGCCTCCGAGGACCGAGACGGCCGAGGGGGACGCGCCGCCGTGTTTCCGCGTCAGCCGCAGCTCTCCGGCCCCAGGCGTGTTCTCTTGCAGCTGACAGGCGAAGTCACTCACTTGGTTGGAGGACACAAAAGAAATCCCGGGCTGAGGCTGGAATTTGCTTCCCGGTGCATTGGGACGGACTCCCAGAGACTGTCCTTGGTTTCTCCCCTTTGCCGAGGCCCCGAGGCGTGTGAATTGAGACTTCATTCCTGAGCTCTGCAACAGTTCAAGCTGCAGGGTTCTGAAAAGCGAGCGGGCCTCTGAGGCTGAGTTTAGCAACGTCCCCTGCAGTGCGGTTGGGAGGAGCAGTAGCTGCCTGCCGTGAAATGTGGGGAAGGGACATGAAATGATTTTCTGATACACAGAGGTGGAAATAAAGGTTGGCGAATAGCTTGGCAAAAGCCGCGAATGTATTCATGTTATCTGACCCACTGATTTCACGTCGGAATTCATGCTAGGACATAATTAGAAATGCGAACAGTGATTGGTATACAAGCGTGTTGTAGTAAACGACTTTTGTGCAATCTGTCCAAAGCAACTGCCACATACACCTTTATAGAATCTCCCATTCCCCCGTGGTTTAAATGACATCTTCCTACCTGTCCCAGTCCCCTGGCAGGAAGTAGGCTGAACACTGCCCCAAACTGGACCAGTGAATGTTCCCACTACCTTGATCAACCATCATTTATTGGTCCAGGGATGGCCAGTTATTTTTCACATTGGGTTTGTTGATTGCACCGGAAATAGTACCAGTGTTTCCAGATGCTGGCATGGATGTGGAGAGAAGGGAAAACTTCTACACTGCTGATGGGATTGCAGCCTTTTTTGGAGAGAAGTACGGAGAATCCTCAAAGACCTAAAAGTAGACCTTCCATTTAACCTTGCAATACCATTAGTAGGTATCTACCCAGAAGAACAAAAATCATTTTACCACAAAGACATATGCATGGGAATGTTTATTGTGGCTCAGTTCATAATTGCCAACTCATGGAAGCAACCTAAGTGCCCATCAACCCATGAATGGATCAACAAACTGTGGTATAGGTACACCATGGAATACTATTCAGCCTTTAAAAAGATGGAGACTTTACATCTTTTCCATTTACCTGGATGGAGTTGAAATACATTCTTCTTAGTAAAGTATCACAAGAATGGAAAAATAAATATCCAATATATTCCATACTATTATGAAATAAATATATAAGCAATTACACGACCATAAGAACAGTAAAACACGAATACAGTCCAGTTCAGGACTAGGAGGGAAGCAGGAAGGCAGAGGGGGAAGGACGTTTGGCAGGAGACAGGGCATGAGATAGGATCTCAAGTAATGTGCATATGGTGAGGGGGTATAACATGCAGCCTGGGTGAGGGGCTCTTCTACAAACGGAACTTTGCCCTGGAAGTGAGAACAATGTAACCTAAATACTGTACCCTCATAGTAGTTTGAAAAAATAAAAAAACTCATAAAAATAAAATTTAAATTTAAAAAAAAGCAACAAAAAGAAAGAAACAGTGCCAGTGTTTGTTACAGCATTATTTATGACAGCAAAACTTTGAGACATGAAATGTCTTCCAATGTAGGATTGGTTAAAAAACCATGGTCTACCTGTTAACAGAATACAGTATACTGATTGCCATCGTCAGCAACAAAAATGCTTGGCAATATTTTCTATCTTTAAAAAAATCCTCCTTTCACCCACCATGTCCTTCTCCATCCCACACACCATCTCTCTCCTACCTTTGTAGGAAACTCGTAGAGAGTCTTATCCAAACTTACTTAGATAAGACTAGTCATCACAGTGCCCCGTCCCATTCTTTTCAGAATCCCTTCTAATCAGTCTCTGCTCCACCTAAATTTCTCTTGTCAAAGTCACCAATGACTTCCATGCTGCCTGGTCTGTTGGCCAATTCTCATCTTCCTAGATCTTATCTTATCAGCAGCATTTGACACAGTTGATGACTGCTATCTTCTTGAAATTCTTCCTTCATTTGCCTTCTGAATCTCAACTCTTTCTTGTTCTCCTACCTCCCTGTTCATGCTTTCTTAGTCTTTTCCTGCTGGTTCCTCTTCATCACCACTACTTCTAGATGCTGTAGTGGCCAAGAACTCAGTCCTCAGATCTCCACTCTTTTCTTTTTATACTTCTTTGGTGACCTCAGTCTGCCCTTGGCTTTAAATTCCATCTATGTACTGATGACTTTCAAGTCCTATCTCTGACATGGGTCTCTATCATGAATTCCTGTTTCCTCTACTTTTGCATTTGGATGTCAAATTTGTCCAAAATTGAATTCTCGGTTTCCCCTATATGCAAACACCCACCCGTGAAACATACTTCCCCCGCTCCCCGATCTTCCAATTGAAGTAAATGGCACCACTATTCAACTTGTTGAATAAGGACTATCCCTGGATGATAGAAGCACATTGTTGAGTGAGCAGCATTGATCAGAGGAGAAATCAGTCATATTCTAGGAGGGAAAAGATTCAGGAATAAAAAATAGATACAGACTGTAAATTTAAGGCAATGGGTACGAGGCACAAAGATCTTATGACTAAACAGGTAAAAATAATAAAGTAGAAAATGGAAACTAATGTTTGCATTCTTCTGACTAAGAACGTGGGTTACAAAGAGCAGTGAGGTTTGACCAAATGGAGCAGTGGGTCTATAAGTGGGAGTGACAGCTGCAGTGCTTGGTGTTATCACATGTGTTTAACCAGACCTTAAAGTTTGATCTGGGTTCTAGGCCAGGTGGGAATGACACCTAAGCTCAAAACTCTTTCTCTTTAGAATTACTCTCTAAGTGGCACAAAGAGTATTAACAGGACAAGGATACAAGAGAGTAGACTTGACTCCCCTTTCATCTCGTATCTCAGAGAGGTGCATCTGAACTTAGCTCAGGCTGAATGAGGGTCTGCCAGGTCAGGAGAGTACAGAAATGCACGTTCACTGGCTCCTACACTCCCATCCTTGGCAGTGACTAGGAACAACTAAGATTGCTGTATAAGACAGCAATTCTGCTTCTCAGCCAGTCAGGTCATCTAAGCTTAAGTTCCCGGTTTCAAGCCTGGACATTCTGCGTCAGGGTAATCTTTCATTATCTGCACCTGTACTTCAAGGCCAGATGTTCTGTGTTTCTGTCTGTCTTGGGGCTTTCTGTGAGCAAGACTAGCCATGGAAATCTATATTAGTCAGGGTTCTCCAGAGAAAAAGAATTAACGGGATGTGTGTGTGTATCTATATACACACATGGAGAAAGAGATAGAGATTTATGTTTAAGGCATTGGCTCGTGAGATTGTGAGGCTTGGTGAGTCATAACTCTAATGGGGTAGGCCAGCAAGCTGGAGAGTCAGGACAGAGTTGCAGTTGAAGTACAAAGGCAATCCAATAGCAGAATTCCTTCATTCTTGGAAGAGTTCGCAGGTCTGGCTCTATGCAGGCCTTCAACTGACTGTCTGAATCCCACCCACATCATAGAGATTGGTCTACTTGATTGAAAATCCACCTATTTAAATCTCATCCAAAAAGCACCTTCACAGAAAATCCACAATAATCTGGGTACTGTGACCCAGCCAATTTGATACCTAAAATTAACCATCACAACAACCTCACTTCAGTTATGGCATCTCTATTTTCAGATGAAACTCCATGCAGATGAAGTTCACGGAGCCACGCCTGGTCTAACGGGCTCCACCTAGGGAGATCTGGGAAAGGTTCGTATAGAGGAGATACATGTGAATCAAATATTAATGGCTTAAATTGAGCCTGCGCACTTCAAACCTTCTGGCTTCCAAGTTGTATTCTCATTTCTCCTACTGACTTCAGATAGAATCTATGTAGATGATAACTCATATGGCAGCATATCTGTGTTGTTGCACCTGCTCTTCCCAATCACTGCCTAGAAGGAATGTTGGAATAGAGAATGTAGCTCCTTCATCTGTTGACATGTGGCCATCAGCCAGGGTCACAGCAAGTGTCACTACCTGCTGATTGGATCATGATAGCCCAGGAAGGCCAAACATACCTGAATATGATCATGGAAGAATAACACGTTAGTTGATTGTTAATAGTTTCCTGCGAAAATATTCTTTATGTAAAAAATACAACAAAAGATTTTTAAATGACAAACGTATAAAATATACTTGGAGAAGAGGAGAGCAAAGAGTGGGGGGGGTCAGGAAATAAAAATATAAATAGTAGAACTAGAAAAGATGTAAAACAAATTTCAATCCCAAATACCCTGATTTGAGCATTACACATTGTATTCATTATCAAAATATCACATGCACTGCAAAAGTACTTACAAATATTATGTATCAGTGTTTCAAAATTATTTGGGAAAATTCACCGGTAAAAAAAAATTTTACCTCTCAGAAACTCTTTCCTCTATGCCTCACCCAAGTTTACCAATTACACTTGACTTCTCTGTTCTCAAATTCCTGCCATTAATCTAACCTCGAATCCTGTATTCCTAATGTTACCTGTTTTTTGATCTTTATTTTTCTGAATTTGACCTATGAGATTAAATCTGATTAATTTTATAATAAATGCTTATAGGAAAAGTCTGCACCTTTCCCCCTGATAGATGACTGAGGTTTCCTTTGTGATATTAATTTAGAAAAGTTATTTTGCCTTTTCTTCTTTATAAAATTCATATATTGCAGGGCTGCATGATCTGTTAGGGTTCACTGAGTTCAGCTCTCTGAGGGTTAGGAAACTGAGGTCCCAAGGGGGTCAAAGACTTCTCATGCCCAATATCCTGTGCAGAGCTGAGTCTAGGTTCCGACTCACTCAAGAGTCTAGGCTCTCTCTACTGCGTCCCAGAGAGAAAAGTCAAGCCACATCAAAGGGAAGGAAAAGAATCCCTTCCTGCTGACTGAGGAAGCCCACGACCCCTTCCACATATTGCTCATTCATTACTCTGGGAATAAATGGCTCCATTTGGTGCTAAACAAAGTGGTTCATGTGGCCAATCTGGCCCAAGTGAAGAATCAGCAAAATGGAGGCCTGAGCTTCTCTGAATGACTATCAGGAGCAGTCCCAGAAGGGTTGAGACAAACGCATTAAGCCTTTCTGCAAAGCCAATTTGGGGCAATGGTCTGATTGCTGAATAAATCACGTCAGGAAATTGAAATGAGGATGGCACAAGCAGGGTCCATTATAAGGTAGCAAACAGTTCTCTTTACCTTAGAGAAATCACTCCATCAGAAGTGGAGTGGAATCGTGCCGAACGTCCAGGGAAATAAGGAGAGACAAGGAAAAAGAAAAGAACATATATGAGATACATAAATCCAAAGGATAAATGGATGTTAGAGATGTGGAATTAAAAGAAAAGAAACTAAGGCTGAAAGACCACAGAATACTGCAAAGGAAACAAACAAAAGGAAAGCCAAGAGTACACTTCCCTCTCAACAGTCCCTGGACTTGGTGATTTATTCATAGTGTATTCATATGCCAGGTTAGACTGACATGATCACAGTATTCTGTCCTCTCTCTTTGCTAACCTGCACTCAGAGAACGCAAATTAGCATGATGCTGAGTTAAGCACGAATGGGAGACTAAATTTATTGTTGTCTAACCACCAAACATTTATTGACTTATTCATTTATTCAAAAGACATTTATTGAGCATCTACTATGCACCAGGCACTGTGCTGAGATACAATACTATACGAGATTGATGTGGTCCTTGTCTTCATTGAGCTAATGCTCTAAAGAGAAAAACAGTGACATACCACAAAGCCACATAAAAGTAATCCAGGATATTAGCTTCTCTATAGCTTGGGTGGCAGGACTATTTTGCTGCCTACACATAGAGCAGAAAACCTGAATAACAGCAACTTAAACAAATAGAGGTTTGTTTTTCATGTGTAATAAGAAATACAAGCAAATACAGATTTATTTTTCATATCTAGAAATATATATATAGACAATCCAGACAAGGTACAATACCCCAAAATGGCTTCCCTGCAAAGAGGTTAAGTGCAGCAATGTTGGCCCCAGGCTTCCCAGACTGCTGCTGCTTATGAACTCTTATGAAATCTTATTAAATCTTGGCTCTGTTACTTCTCAGCTGTGTGACATTGGGAAAGTTACTTACCCTCTCTCCAGTTCTCCAGTTTTCATATCTATAAAAGGGGAGATGAAAGTAATAGCCCTTACTTCCTAGGCCTATTGAAAGGATTAATCGTTTAATACATGCAAACTTCTGGAAAAGTGCGGTAAGCAATATGTGAGTGTTGCAATTGTGAATATTAGTACCCCGCCAGCCTTAACGAGTTGGTTTTGCCCTCATGCTTGGCCTCTCCTGGTCTGCCTCAAGTAGTCTGTTGCATTCTGAGGCATCATATAGTATTCTGAACTAGAAAAAAGAGAAAGAAATGAAAGTGGCACACCAGTTCAATCCTGCGCCTTTAAAATCAGGAATACAAAAGCTTTTCTGAAAGTACCCCCCAGCAGGTTTTGCTGTCATCTCATTGTGTCACTTGGCCACACCTAGCTGGAAGGTGGATGACTAAGGCTGTAGGTGAGCTAAGGAGATCATGGATGGGGGTGGGGCACTGGAATATGGGTATAGGATCAGCCAACCAACAGTGTCTGCCATGGCTCTGTTCAGAGACAGCTAGTGTTAGCATTTGACATATTTCCACTTTTATTTTTTTTATTTATTTTTTTATTTTTTTAATACATGTATTTTATTATTCTTCATTACATTATTTCCCCCCCCACCCATCCGTGATAAGACAGAATTGATTTACAGAAAAGAATACAGAAAACACCAAAGCTCCTGGTAGTGGGAGAG